>CAJQZN010039825.1:25639-50233 GCA_907164685.1 Colias eurytheme
ATCAATTTATTTCAATATACTGAGGATGTAATTTACTCTGATTGATCTGTATCTAATTATTATAAACTCGATACTAATTGATTTAAATGGTATTAAGCTAAGTAACTAGACTATTAATAAAAAAATAGAAAAAGATCCAATATTTTATATTAGTGAAATATAAATGAAATAATAAACAGTTTCGCGTGACCAATGTCGTCATGCTTGAATACTTTAGAAATCAATCATTTGTGAGTTACACTGTTGTTAAATAAATAATCATTAATAAACGTTTACAAAACGCAATACCTGTTACTGACAAAAACTTAGTAAAGTGTTATATATCTTTTGCTGCAAGTTAACTGCGCAATTTTGTGTAACAACTAACAACTGTAGCATGAGGACGTTGACTTAAGTGTAATTAGTATTTTAGTCTGAGCCTAGGGTTTCACTTGGGACTAAAATTTCATATATGTAGGCAATTCTGCTTTCTCTATTGTAAGTTATGCAAAATAATACTGGAAGAACTTTGAAAGTAAAGGGCATAAACGAGATTTTAGTTTTTACACATCATAGAGTTTTTCATCTAATGCCATTGAAGTAGGTAAACAAAAAATAAGCACACTCCAACTCGTTTAAACTGTACAATATCTCATAGTTAGTTAGTCTGCTTGCGGGAACTTGATGCTGGTAGAGGGATGGCGACCGCTGATCGCTATCGCTATTGTAATAAAAATAAGTTCCGAAATTAGCATGAGCCGATACTGATTAAATGAATTGTGTTCCAAATTGTATTCTGACCTCGGCTCAGAATTTACGTCATAAGTAGGTTAGGTAATAATAATATAGAATTATTATTTGGATCGATAAAGATCCATTTCTGTGGAGCAATTGGTTCCAAAGATATCTCTGGAGAAAACATAAAAATAAAATACGCGTTTGTTTTGACAAATTGTTTTCAACTTGCTTGCGTCACAACCCACATTGGATTGTTTTGTTTATCGTCAAATGTTATTGCCATTGCTTGTGATGCTGGGGACAATATAATCTCAAACTGGAGTTCAACATAGTTAGTCTCCTTACATTTATCATGTAATTGGCCGTATCAAGGCTACTTTAACTAGGCTTATTTTTTTTCAATCAGTGTTCATACACAGCGAACGTTAGACGGACACAGCCTAAATAAACGGTTAATAATTTGAAATAAAGTGGCCATAGATCGCGATTGTAGCTCAATAAATAATTGCATCAGGTAACTTTAATAATTAGTGTCTGATTTATAGACTTGTTAATATTTATGAATTAATTAATAGGTTATGTAAATGCATGATTTAACTGAATAATTAAGATTTTGCATTTCATATACATACTCAAATATAGATGTACTAAGGTTTTTAAAACATTTAAATTTATTTTATTTGTTTCATATTTACAGGTTTAATATGGACGGTCCAACAGGACCAAATTCCTGCCGCTTGCAAAACGATGAGGCTAGTCCCAACTCAACGCATGACAGGCTAACCATGGATGACAGACCTGAGCTGCGCTGTCAAAGTGACAGCTGTCAGTGTGACACACAAGGCGAATTCAAATTAAAAAGCAAGAGATTCGGCCGTGGTGCTGTAGAATCAGGTAGCTTTCCTTTAACATCTTATATTTTATACCTAATTAAACACTAGAAACATTTATTTATTTATGAGTATGATGCTGACGTTAAAATAACGTAACCATAGACAATACTTCTAATATCTCTACAAAATAATATTATAAATGCGAAAGTAACTCTGTCTGTCTGTTACGCTTTCCCGCTAAAACCTCTCAACCGATTTTGATGAAAGGCACAGACAATATTTAGACCCTGAGAAAGAACATAGGCTACCTTCTATTGCGAAATATGTACCACGGCGAAGTCGGGGCGGACCGCTAGTTATGCATAAACGCGAAAATTTGGCAGGATTTATGAGCAGGATACTTAAAGAGAAACGAACATACGTATGTATGTATGAAAGGATAAGCACTTCTCATGAAATTTTCTGTGCATATCGGGTAAGTCTGAGAATCGGCCAACATCTATTTTTCATATGTACCACGGGCGAAGCCGGGGCGGACCGCTAGTTTACTATAATAATTTTGAATTGTATTCGAAACAAAGCACGTTATAGGCGTCCGTTCAAGGAGGTACCGCGCGAGTGAGACAGCGGCCTCCAGCAAGTTGTCTATGCTATATTCACTGAAGACTTCTCCATTGCGTATGCGTGTCTAATTAGTATGCCATGGAGTAACATGACTGTTAGGTCAATAATTACAGGCCCTACAATATAAAACCCTTATTATAATGGGCAGTTTAAGGTGCAATTTAATTTGTAACGTTAACATTTACTAAGCTATTAGTTAATATCAGTTATCTACTCATTCTACCTTAGTTCTTAGTTCTAAGACAGCAATTAGAAAAAAAAATCTATTAATTCATTATTTCAGCCTGAGTCTAGGACAAAGTGATGTAACAGTAATGCTGATTGAATCATAAAAAAACCACTCAATTTCTCTTATCACATACTTTCTGACCTCCTAGTATGTCATCATAGTTCCATAATAAACACGCATATATCACGTCACAATTTTTATGACTCTTATTTAATATATCAGTTCACATGGTGATTGATAATATGACCATAAAATTGTGTGTGCGAATCTTTAAAAAAAAATATACAAGTGTCAACAGGTCATGTATTCTCACCTCATAGTGTTAATGGTTTGATGATATTTGATGACGTCATCAGTGATATAATATAAGAATGATGACACTTTCGGCTTGTTAGAACAAATTGAAATTAAAGTAATTAGTGCTTCAATAGATCATTGCAATTAAGAATCTTCCTTTTTTGTTAACATCAGTTAATTATGTTTACGTTCATTAATTTAAGATTTTCTGATATAGAAATAGCAATATAATAGGTATTAGCCTCAGCCTATGTGGACTTCCTTCCTACTAAATTACTAATATCCTATTATAAATGCGAAAGAGGATGTGTGTGTGTGTGTTTGTTACTCTTTCACGCAAATACCACTGAACCGATTACAATTAAATTTAGCACACATATAGAGGGTAACTTGGATTAACATATAGGATAGGTTTTATCCCGGAAATCCCACGGGAATGGGAACTATGAGGGTTTTCCTTTGAAAACGCGGGCGAAGCCGAGTCGGATTAGATCGTGAACAAAAACTTAGACAATAATAATCAAGAGCACAATATATCAAACTGAATCCTCAATTAAAATAATTGCTCATTTGTTAAGGGCTAAACCACTTAGCCAAATTAACTGAGAAACAAACAAACGATTTATTACTAATCAATGGCAAAATAACAGTTTCAAGTTCAATGTAATGTAATCAATCAAAATAATAAACAATACGATTGTCATCACAAATCTGCCCCTTTTCCCTATTTGTGTGGGAAACTTTAATAACAACTTTATCGGGGTGAAAGTTGACAATGGGACAGTGATAAAGCTCAGTATTAGTGACTTAAGATAATAGAAAATAAGCACGTAATTATTTAATTACGTAGGAGAATTTATTCGAACCCGCATCCTTTCGCGCCAAACCGGGGCGGATGCCTAACCAAATTTTTTCCAAAAACCTCGTGATCAAATTTTTTCTATTCTTTATAAATTTATAACAATTTTTTTATTTGTTTTTATTATTTACAGGTTTAACACACGAGTGTGGTGTGTTCGGAGCAATCGGGACGGGAGAATGGCCCACTCAAGTGGACATTGGCCAGGTTATATGTTTGGGGCTGGTGGCGCTACAACACAGGTACTTGTTTGATATTTTATAGAAACAATCGTAAGAAATTACCATTAATGGCAAATAGTGATGAAACTAAAAACATACTTTCATCAACGGATTTTGATGCGGTTTTTTTAATAGATAGAGTGATAAGAGGAAGGTTTATAATTTATTAGGTTTTAGACAAAGCGGGCGAAGCCGCGGGTGGTAAGCTAGTAAAATATAAAAGAAGTAAGTTGTGAATCTATTCACAAAATCTTAATACCAAAGTTACGATCATATGGTGTAAACATTAAAGTGATGGAATTAATTTCATTAAATAAAATATTATTGGTGGATCTGTAGGAAAATCTTCATATTATGTTCAAAAAAATCGAACTCCTATACATTTTAAATTCGAAAGCAAATATTTCTATGTACTTACTACATACAGGACATAAATCAACAGTACAGTAAAAGTTCCTTATTCGCGGGGTATATGTTCCATAAATATGCCGCGAATACAGAAACCGTGAATACGGAATAGTAATTTATATGGGATTATAGAGGATACGTTCCTAGGTGACGATTGAGATTTTTTTCGTGTCGAAAGTTTCGACGAGTTTCGACTCGAAACTCGTTTCTCATTTTTTTTAGTTGACAATATAAACTAGGAAGAGTGCAGTAGACGTTACTCGAACACAATTTTTGTAACGAATGTGAAAGACGAAACAATAAAACACGCAAAGCGGCTTTTACTATAAACGGAACTACATTTAAAAATATACTTTATTTATTGAGTTATAAGGTTGCTTCCATTCTGTTTATTTACATTCTCAAAAACATCAATCGCGGCAAATCCGGCTTGTGTCAAAGGCCTCGGCGATATCATTTAACAACATAACATGTACTTTAGGCCAACTTGTAATAAGATCTATTTTACTTTCTTATTAGTCCATTTGACAAGGATATTGGGTTAGATACCTATTGGAATAATTTTATTATTATGTATGTACTTATTAAATCCGCGAATAAAAAAATTTTTAGTCGCGAATATAGAAATTGGGTCGCATTTTTTTAATCCGCGAATAGTGAAAACGCGAATAAAGGAAGCGCGAATAAGGAACTTTTACTGTATATAACATTATAAATTCTGAAGCGTGTACAACTATTTGTTTGTTTAAAAACATGTTATCTTGAAGTATGTCAGATTCATCGATCTTCGTTGATCGTTCTTCCCGTATTTTGGTACTGGCTTAATCAAAACCATATGGGATTCGGCATCGCTGAATGACTGCAGAATTACCTGCTCTTAATAATTACCTGCCCTTAATAAAATTAGAGTTTGGCATATTCCTCATAGGGTTATAGGTATAGGGTGGATTGAGACGGGTCAGTAAGGGCAGGTACTATAACCGTTACAGCTAAATAACAGAAAAGCATTCCTAGGCGACCATCCATAACTTTTTAAGATATTCTGAACGTCATTCACAAATAAAAAAATTGTTTTAATAAAATCAAGTGATTTAAACGTCTTTTACAAACAGATTACCTCATGTTTAACCAACAATAGCATCATTAGTATGAAGTATAATTATCTTATATTATTATAATATGGTGTAACAGTTATACCGGCCTATACTGTTCTGTAATCAAGCCGGATAACTGATAATTAATAAGTTTACATTTCGATAAAGTTAACTGTGTGTGACTGGATTTTTTCTAATTGGATCGCACACGGCGATGGACCTTGGCATAATACAAGGTTGAATTCATTCTTGTACGATAAACTCGACGATAACTGCTTATCGGAATCGTTTAAACTTGACATCTTTGTGCCGACGAAATAATGGGATGAATTGAGAATATGGCTCAGTTTGTATAGTAAAAATATGTTATAATTGTATTATAAAATTGACCGCCTCCTTGGTACAGTGGTTGACGCGTGAGCGTAGAACCGAGGGGTCCTGGGTTCGATTCCCGGTGGAGACGAAGAAAAAAAAAATGTCTCGGTCTGGCAGGACACAGAAGGCTGATCACCTACTTGTCCCTAAAAGAAAATCGATCAGTGAAACAGATGTATAATGCATCTGCCCCTTACCCCACTAGGGGACATGGGACTTCACAATTGTATTAGAAAATGGGGAACTTGGGATATGAAAGAATGAGATATTGGAAGGAAATTAGATATTGATTGATAGCGAGTCGTAAAATATGTAAATTATGAGTGGAAAGAGGATAGTTAAAAAATGGAAAATGTAGATAAAAATCTATACAAAAATCCTTAAAACACTATGTGTACAACTTCTAATAAAATAACAAGGAACCTCTCTGCACAGACGTAGTTTCCGCCTACCCAGAAGATTGGATTGGTATTTTTTTCACAGGTAGACCTGGAATGAAAATACCAGTTCAATATAATACAATTTCCCATGTCTATATTTTTTCCAGGGGGCAAGAATCAGCCGGTATTGTTACGTCAGAGGGGAAAAGTGCGCGCACATTCAACTCACACAAGGGGATGGGTCTCATAAACAATATATTCAACGATGAAGCCATGAAGAAATTGAAAGGAAACCTCGGTATTGGACACACTAGGTATGTCGACTAGTATTATAAAAAGGTATTTTTTATGTTTGTAACATATAACCTCCGTAGCGTTATGACTTCTGTTGCTAGTAGGAAGTTGCATTATTTTTTGCATTTTTTTGCTTTCCACCCGGGTCAGTCCGGACTGCGGCGATCAGGCAATAAAATGAATAAGCATACAAAAATAAAAAGAGCATGTATGCCGAGCACACGTGTCAGAAGTGAAACTTCTTTGGCAAAATTCAAATATACCAAAATCGTTGCCTTACTCCATGACGTGACTGTATTGCCATGTCGCGATCTTGAAATTCGTCAACGCGCGTAAAGAAGTTTCACTTCAAAATCTTAAATTTAAGAACAAGGTAGAAAAACATGGGTAAAAATCAGACCATATTTATATTTGTCGCATAATCCTCTATATTTTCTGGTTAATTATAAGGGAGATATATAATTTTCCTCACATTTCCAAAGGTATTCAACATCAGCAGCATCAGAGGAAGTGAACTGCCAGCCGTTCGTGGTTCACACAGCGCATGGGGCCCTCGCAGTCGCACATAACGGGGAACTTGTTAACTGCAGCAGTCTTAGGAAAATGGTAAGATATGGAGAACTGGACTTATTTTAGATACATTATTATGTAGCTCTTGTATTTTCGATCTAATCATAAACAGTTATGGATATCACAAAAGCTTCCGCTATTTTATAGCTTCATGTCGCAAGTAATGAGATGGTATCATAACATGCAATTTTAAAAAAAATCCTATAATTATTAAAAAAAAGTTACCTTTATCCGAACTCAAATAAAAAGTATTTTTCCATAATATTATTGCTAGAAGTCGTTCAAATAATAAAAAAAGACGTGTGGCACTCGGGGACTGCCGCAGCTATTGCATGCTATGCCTTCAAGCCACACCTCCGCGCCTGTCGGAGTGAGGAGCGTAAGGTTTTTCGTTACTAAATTACTGGATTCGGTCCCCGCGCTCAAGGCCCGCGATAGAAGCTATGCAATAGCTTAAAAATACCTTCAAATAAAACAAGTTCCGTTATAAAGTTCCCAAGAAAGGCGGAATGTCTCAAAACAAACGTTTTTTTTAACAGGTGCTCGGTCGTGGAGTAGGTCTCTCAACACACTCCGACTCAGAATTGATCACACAGGCTCTGTGCCTCAACCCGCCAGAGGGGGAGACTAATGGACCCGACTGGCCAGCTAGGATCAACCATTTGATGAGGTAATTTAGTATTTAGTTTGGCAATAAACAAATAGACGAGTAAAAACTAGTTTTTTATCCCAGGCCATGACAAATTTTTTCTCGAAAAAAATTTTTCAATTTATAAAAAATTTGAATCTAAAGACCTTTTAAGATATGGTTACAGACATGCAGATTACTGCACATATTAGGACGTTAGCGGACATTATTTTCAATTTTTATATTTTCTTTAGTGAAAACACAGAATGAAACAGTAGAACTATACACAATCAACTACATCTAGAAAAATATAATAGGATTATCCACAGATAAGCTATACATTAACGAAAAAATACCGGCCGAATTGATAACCTCTGTGGATAACCTCCTCCTTTTTTTGAAGTCGGTTAAAAACGTAAAAATATTCCAGATTGGCTCCACTAAGTTACTCGCTAGTAATAATGTTAAAAGACAAGATATACGCCGTGCGCGATCCGTATGGCAACAGGCCGCTCTGCCTCGGCAAAATCCTTCCTTTAGGATCCTCATGTAAGTATTGAAAATTAGAAAAAAATAATAAAAATACCTAGGTAATAATGGAATTTTGTTTTGGAATGAGACTGGGATTCCTGAAATTTTTGGGGTTATATTTTTTTTCCTTTCGTGTCTAAAAAAATACATTATAATGTAATTTGGAATGAGCCTGGAATTTCTTAAATTTTTGGGGTTATTTTTTTTTTTGGTCACTTTGCAGCTCAAGCACTTATTTCCAAATTTAAAAGACTAAAAGATACCAATAATATTGTAAAATAATTGATATAAGTAGGTTAAAAAAATACACTTAAACAAATGTAATTATTGTATTGTAAGTGTGCAAAGTTTAAACTTTAAATTAAATCTGTCCGTTTAAAGTGGGTTAAAACTTAAAACTAAACGACATGATACAAGTATACAACAGGATATTGCATGAAATCTTTTGTTCAAATCAATTATTTTTAGTGGATGATATGCATAATTGCATGATATTATACCGATAATTAATAATAAAAACCTTTTCAGATGTCTACAAGCAAACTTCAGCGCAGCATGCCGCGGGTAACGCATGTTTCATTGTCATTTATAACGCCATTGTATCGTTAACATTTATTTCAGCCATTTCATTGTATTAGTCTGTATATTTCATAAGCAAAAAACAAATAAAATAAAATATAGTACCAATTGCTTTGGTATAAAATGTTTTTAAAATATAGAATGGTACTAAAAAAAACAAAAAAAATTTGAAGGTAGTTATTAATTCGATTCAATTTAGGTGTAAACTTAAAAAAACATTTTTCTGCCTTATGTTACTAGGGACGGCCAGTCCTAAGTATTGTCTCAATTATCACAAAATTAAGTTTCAGATCGACTCCTATACACTATACTTTGATTTAAATGTAAAGCTTTTCAATATGAAATGAACTTCATTTTCTTGTTGCCTAAAAAAATGTAAAATTCAGGATTTTTGTTTATAATGCATGTTAAGTATTCACAACTTCTAATTGACTAATTACTTACTGCTTTTGGAATTAATTTGGGCAGTACTAACCTTCAAAATTACTAATTATATTTGAACTATTTTTTTCTTTAATTGCATGTTTTACTATAATATAAATTAAGAATAATAACGTTTTAAATAAAATTAAATATGATTGTCAACAGTTTTGATGAACGGCTGCGCAAAGAACGGTATTGAAGACAGGGCCGAGGGGTGGGTCGTGTCGTCTGAGTCTTGTGGTTTCTTGTCTATTGGTAAGTTATAGCATAAACTCTAAAATTAAGACAAAAAGTTGTATTTTTTTGTGTGTTGGCAATATGTATTCGAAAATGTTTATGTGAAGATAAGAAATAAAATAAATAGGAAAGTAGGTTAGGTACTCAAATTGGACCCTATTATTCTAAGAGACAGAAAAAAAAATTAAAAAGTTCGTACGGAACCGACTCGCATTTGTCGGCTTTTTTCCTGTTTTTTTAGTTCCCTGTTTTAAGAAAATTCAGTGTTGTTCATGTACATCTTCTATTTGCCCTTAATCTTAACCATCTCTTTCTCTAGGTGCCCGCTACGTGCGTGAAGTGCTTCCTGGAGAAATAGTTGAAATGTCCCGTCATGGGATCCGAACCGTGGACGTAGTGGAGCGGCCTGCGGGCAAACAGCAGGCGTTCTGCATCTTCGAGTACGTGTACTTCGCTAGGGCTGATAGTATGTTTGAAGGTGGGTAGTGGAAAAAAGGTGTGGGTAGTTTGAGAAAATGAAAAAATAATGAAACAAAGGTTTCGGAGTGATTGCTAGCACTCCTGCATCTTCGAGTGGCAGGCGTGTGTATTCGTCGCGATACCATCTTTGTAGGTGGTTTTTGAGAAATGTGGGTAGATTGAGAATTATTAGGAAAAAATTGGTTGCAAATAATAAAAGGGCAACCTTAAGCAATATATTTGATAAAATTGTCATCGTAGCTAAAGTTCCATTTTTCTACATTATTAATATTATAAAGATGAAAACTTTGTTTGTTTGATTGTAATGAATAGGCTCATAAACTACTGAACCGATTTGGATGAAATTTGGCACAGATAATCTTTAGACCCTGAGAAAGAACATAGGCCTTTTATTGCGAAATAATATGTACCACGGGCGAAGCCGGGGTGGACCGCTAGTATATTATAAGCCCAATATAACGTGTGACATAACAAATTGGTCGTTTTCTTTCAGGTCAAATGGTATACTCAGCGCGGTTACAATGCGGCCGCATGTTGGCGCGCGAATCCCCCATAGACGCGGATATTGTATCATCTGTGCCTGAATCCGGCACTGCCGCTGCTCACGGGTATGCGAGACAGGTGGGTCATAGGAAAACTAGCTGTGCCCATTGAGGTATTATTGAAGTGAAAACTTCTTTAGCGGCGTTGGGTATAAAATCTTAAACTCGCGTCAGGACACGTGGCCTGATCGAAAAAGCGTAAGACGGATGTTTTTTTTTAGCCCATATATTCCATGTGTAAGACGGATACCATTCCAAAATATCAAACATGCTGAACGTTAATAATCAAGTTTTCACTTCTGCCGGCACTCCCGGAGTGCAACCCGCCATTTTGTTCATAGAGAGGACACCACGAACAAAATCTGTGCGACAAGCGTGGTGGCGCGGGGCGGCTAGTGAGTCATACAATTTGCAAATATTCTGCCTATTATTACTTATAAATTAAAACCAATCAATGTAACAAAAAAAAATGGTTTGAGACGATTGACTCTAACTCGTGTTAGAAAAAGTGTAGTAGCGATGGCCTCTCTAGTACGTAGTACATAGTAACTCAATGGCTGTGCCCTGCGTTTTTACCCGCATTGCTCCGCTTCTATTGGGGGGAGGAGTTTAGGAGTCCATTGTTGACAAAATGACACGTACTTTTTATATACAGGGTGTAATCGTTAAGTGTGCGTGTGATTATTCGGTAACTATTACAGATATCAAAAAACTTTAAACTGATATTGAAAGTACTATGCCTAACGAATAAAATGACAATAATAACTTTTTAAAAATAAAACGAGACATATCCAAAAAATTTACAGCAAACAATCCGCCCCGGATTGGCGTGAAAGGATGCGGGTTCGAGTCCCGCCTCGTGATCGAATTTTTTCTATTTATAAATTAATTATATAAAGCATTTTGAATGCCATAAAAACCAAAAATATCAAATTTGTCTTTTTGTTCATTTTTGTATTTCCTTACTGTGTAAACAATGAAGAATAAATAAAGACTATTCCCACAGTCCGGTATCCCCTTCATGGAGGTGCTGTGCAAGAACAGATACGTTGGGAGGACGTTCATCCAACCCTCGACCAGGCTTCGTCAGCTGGGCGTGGCTAAGAAGTTCGGGGCTCTATCGGAGAATGTGAGGGGCAAGAGGATCGTGCTCATAGATGATTCTATAGTGAGAGGGAATACTATTGGACCGATTATTAAGCTGCTGAGGGATGCGGGAGCGGCTGAGGTTTGTATTTCACTATTATATTGATACCTATTAAAATAACTAATACTACTCCTATATAAACTTAAGTAACTAAAAACTTCAGTCTTATTAAAAATATGCTAAATTTGATGAAGTTATTTCTAAAAAAGTAAAAAATTTAATAGTTTAGCAATAGTTTAGTAGTATTTTCATGTTTAGTAATTTTTTATCAATCGTTTATACTTGGTCATTAATTTTTGGTCCCTCCAGTTGAATTTATGCCGATTTACTCCATTCACCTTTTTTATTTTTTGAAAATGTAATAAAATCTAATTTGGTCCTTCGAGCCGGATTTGCCTTGAAACACTTCTTTTATTCAATTATTTATGATCTTCAGGTGCACATAAGGATAGCGTCTCCCCCACTTAAGTACCCGTGTTACATGGGCATAAACATCCCCACCCGGGAGGAGCTGATCGCCAACAAAATGGACACGTTTAAGTTGGCTGAACATGTTGGTAAGTAAAGTGGAATTAATTTTCTAATAAAGAATTTTGTTTCATCTCCTTGAGAAATCGTAGTTTATTTCATTTACAGGTTTTTACAGGTTTTTCTTACTCTGTCGTAAAATAATATGGAAATGAGTTACATTTTTTCAAATTTATGTAAAGTGTTCCATATATCTTTTATATATAAAAATGAATCGCAAAATGTGTTGGTAAGCGCATAACTCGAGAACGGCTGAACCGATTTCGATATTTTTTTTTTATTATATTCCTTGAAGTACGAGGATGGTTTTTATGTAGAGAAAACGTATATATGTACCACGGGCGAAGCCGGGGCGGACCGCTAGTAGATTATATAGATAGATAGATAATATTCGACTTACATTCTAATTTATTAGCAATTATATTAGTTGGAGCCCGCAGTTTTACCCGCGTGGTACCCGCATAAAGATAGCCATGTGCAATTTCAGATAATAATAAGACCGATTCGCTCATATGTTAGTACCAAATTTTGCGTTTATAATTAGTAGGATTCATACCACTGCGGAATATTCGTTTCACCTTACACCGTTACATTAAAGTTTCACCATATTCAAATGCCAGTATATGAAATGAAATGAAATATACAATTTATAGATAACATAACTTTTTTTCCAGGCGCGGACAGTCTCGAGTACCTCAGTGTAGAGGGTCTAGTGAGTGCCATACATTACAACATGAAGGCCACACCCAGCGACGGTGTGGGCGGGCACTGCACCGCCTGCCTCACCGGGGACTACCCGGGGGGACTGCCGGAGGATGTGGACTGGTAGTGGTTAGTGGTGGATAGTGGTGGATAGTGGTATTGGTATAGTAGTCGGCACGTAACTTGGCCACTTTTTAACGTAGTGGGGGAAGCTTGCGCATATAAAAATGTACTAAAACTTGATGCGCAAACTTCCCCCACCACGCTACTTTTTTTGCCAAGAAGTTTGCCGGGCGCTATAGATGATGGTGGATGTTGGTAGAGTGGTAGATTGGCAGGTTGTACTGTGCGATTCAACTGTTGGAATAATGATAGGTTTGGACTTTGTACTATGCGATTCAAATGTCAGAAGAATAGTAAATGTTGGTAGATTTTTAGGTTGGTAGATGTTGGTAGTTTTGAAGATACTGTAATATAAATATTACAGTATCTTAAGATAAAATATTATAGTATCTTCACCGTGTGTGACGCGCTTTACTATCCGAACTGTCAGACTCGCTTACACGCAATGATGTAAGTAAATAGGTTACCTCTCCGGGTCGCACGTAGAAATGTAGCTAATTAGCCACGTTTTACTTCAGTTTTCTATTTCGCTCACGGTAATTGAACTATGCTTTATCAAATGACATGTTGGTAACCTATCTACACATTTTTAATCTACACCAAATCCGTTCTGTATTGCAATAACGGTTTATTTTTTTCGCCTCGTTGTTTCGTTCAATTTTCCCACAAAATTATTGCTTAGCCTGAATGAAAAATTCCTTTGAATTAATATCTATGATATCAAAAAATGTCGCAAAATCAATCCTGTTCTTAGTTGGATCGCATAGTAGAGGTAATTTTATGTGAACATCTGGAGTGATTTAAATTTATGGTTTGTTCTGGTTAGACTATTTTTTTATACGTTACAGTGTTGCTCGAAAGATTGATAAGTTTAAATACTCTGTATCGGAAAGATATTTTAAACGACCGACGTAGGTCATAAAGTTACATACATACTAATAATATAGTCTCTTGTAAAATTTACTTGAAACTATAAAGAATTAAATCACTCCAGATATACCTGCCTTGAACCCAGCCTTTTTACTCAAACATAATCGGAATATAATATTATATAATTGAAACCTCATATGACATTCTAAATACACAATGTATGTCTTCAAGTGCCTTATCTCTAATTGGATGTTTGTACATTATAAGTATTTTGTGACGGGTTGTGCTGGTTTCGCCCCGAATAGAATAAGCAGTGACATATTGCTCAGATATATTATACAATATGTTGGTTGTTCGAATATTTTTACGAATATATATCTAGTATAAGTGAAGAATATTAAAGAACTATCTATATATTGTCAAATACACTTGTGTATTTTTTAGATTAAGTTTCATTCCACATTCTTTTTGTAGTATTCATTCATTTTTCATACTTTTAGTGCGTAATCGAATAATTATAGGTGATCTGATTTAAAACCTAGGGACTGTATGTACATTCCAAAACTCATTTGAAATCGAATGTTTCCTTTTTAACATTTTTAAGCTTATTTCGAAATAATTGTTTTTATTTAGTTACTAATTTGTTCTATTATTAAATACAAAGTACAAATGTTATACATGTGTTTTATTTTAATTCCTTATTTAATCTTTTTAAAAATGTAACCAATAATAAACTTCGATATTTTCAAAAAATTAAAACTAATTCACAATGGGATACTGATTGTAGTACAACTGTAGGACTAAAAATAAGCACCCACTACTTATAAATCTCTATTGATAATTAATTTGTGTGTTGGTCATTCACCTTTTTTAAACAAAAATTCTTAATAAATAATAATTTCAATTAAAAAAAAACACTTGGGATACGGACCGTGTAAGTTACGCCGGTCGCTGTTACCTGAATAACGAAATACTTAAACTATATATTATTATAATAGTAAATAATTACCAGATTAACTTACACTAGGATAAATGGAAAAATATTTTTATGACTGTACGAGATAATCTTCGGAACTATCGATCCTATGACGGTGCATTTACATCAAACGAGCGAATGTTGTTTTTGGTGCATTCGAAAAGATTCTATGCAATGTTCTAATACTGAACAACACCGAATACGAGTTTTCGTTTACACTAAAAGATCACGAAGAATGACTGATTCTATGTTTGTTGGATCTAAATGCACCGCACCGTAATAAAAATAAATTCACCATCATAACCATAAGCTTCACTATTCATGAGTAAGGCTATTTTTTTATTTCGGTTCAACACGGGCGCAGCAAGCAGCTTTCTTGTTTCTTACTAATGCGCGTTACGAAGACTCAAAATTAACGTTCAAATTAGTTTATGAAATGTATAATTATACATTTCTGGGATCTCTTCATACACCAATATCACTACATAGTTTAAAGCAAAGTCGCTTCCCGTATCTGTCTGTATGTATTTATATTTTAACTACACGACGAATTTTGATGAAGATCTATAAAAGATAGTGATTCAAGAGGAAGGGTTTAGTATATATTGTATATTGTATAATGCGGAAAGCTAGTTCTAAATAAGAAACTAATTTTACAAATTCTCAAAAATCTTATTTAACTTTAGTTTGCTTTAGCAAAGTACCATATTCAGAGACTTTGACTTGCAACATTTGAAATGCAATAATTTTTATTTAACTATGTACTAGATTTTGATCTCAGAAATCTCACGGGAATGGGGAACTATGTGGGTTTTTCTTTGAATTCGCAGACGAAGCCGCTGGCGGCTAGTAATATTATAAAAATGAAAGGTAAGAATGAATTGATGGATGTTTTAACTCTTTCACACAAAAAGCACTGATTTCGATAATAAATGGCAATAAAACGAGCAGCAATTTTTTTAGCGCTGCCAAGGTAACTGAGTACTTATTACACAGAATACATAATAGTAGCTAACGCTACTTAAGCTTTAGAATAAGACAAGCTAAATATTATATGGTTTTTACCCATGTTGTCCACCGTTCCGTAGGATAAACCGTGCGGCACAGTAATAGTTTATTTGTCATTGCGTAGTAAAGAGGAAGAGGTAGGAAATAAAAAACCAATGTTAAAAAAAAAACATATATTTTGTACTTATAGTAGATATACATGAAACATATAGTAGTAACGACAGTAGTTGTTAAAATTTTGATATTATAAATAATACATACCATAAAAAATACTGTATTTTATGCCAATAAAAATGCTTATGAATATTATTGTGCTGAATTTATAAATGTACAAAGGTTAGTAGTTGAGGCATCATTTTATTGACACTTGTTTACAGTCTGTTTCGAGCGTAAAAAATAAGAATACAAGTAAAGTACATAAACAACTGGACTCATAAACATGGTCAAATTTGTCTGAAGCAAAACTGCCCACGCGTCTATAGGCAGAATTTTCTAATGAGCGTAAACTTAAATAGACTTTGAACATTACTGACACGAAATGAGACATTTTTTGAGGACCTTTGGTGTTTGTGAGTCAAGTTATTTAAAATAAATTACATTTTGAAAGCGGTAAAACAGAAAAAAAAACATGAAAATGTTTTAGTTTGAAATGTTTATTTCTATTTGTTATCAGCTGGAAGGTGAACAAAATTGGAAATAATGATGTTTCACTCATATTTATTTATTAAATAATGTCTTAACAATGGATAATTATTACAATCTATAGGTACTAATTCTATACTAAAAAAATAGATAAAAAATTAATTTAGACAGCGTATCGTTGGATTTAACGACGCCCATTCTTAACCATATCTAGAGGCTTATTTTGTTTTCATCTATACAAATTTGGTAGATGCGTTCTCCGATTTATTAAAAACAATATTGTTCCATGTAATTTATTCACTTATAATACCACAAGAGCTTCAAAATTATCGGATATTTTCCGATAGGTTCGTTGCAAACCTTGAGGGAACCTTGAGGGAAATGCCAGATAATTTTGAAGCTCGTGTGGTATTCGGGGGATTATTTTTCCGTCCCAAATGTCGGCCAATAATTTCACAATTGAATTCAACCTGTCAGTTTGACGTCAACGACCAGAGAAAATTTTCAAAAAATTATCAGTATAATACCATGTAGGTTGTACCACGTGACGTCGAATGGTGCAATTCTATTGGTCGATATTTGGGTCGGAAAAATAATCTACAATATTTTGTAAATTATTACAATATTTCGAATGTTATCACAATGTACTCTTTAATTTTTGGTGTTCAAATGTTCTTAAATTCTCATTTTAAAAATGTTCGAATTTTTTTCTTTTTTTTACAATAACCGGTATTTTTTGTTTAACCGAGTTTCTTGTCTCTGGTCGCTTCTAGCGTTTACCGTTATTGTACGTGAGAGTTCGTAGCGAGGAAGACTGCTTGTTGCTTGCGGCCGCTTGCAGTTGAATCTGGTATGCGAGTGGGTGGATCTTGAAGCCGTAGAGTCTGTAATCATATTATATTTGTTATTGTCAAAATTTCATCTTTCTTGCCTAACACAGTTTATTTTTTTTTATTTGAACAATAGGAAAGTATAAAAATAGAGTGGCATACCCTAGTTACTTTTTTTTACTATTAACAGTTTTGGTTTATAAAAGGAACGCATAGTGAAAAATTATAATCAATGAGAGCAAGAGAAACAAGAGCTATGCAAAAACGCAAAAAATGCGTTGTATAGGTTGCGGTCCAGAAAAAGAGTGAAAAATATGAAGTGAAACTTCTTTAGGCGTGTTGAGTGGAATATTTTAATATTAAGGTCGCATCATAGCAATACCGTCACGTGACGATTTTGGTAACTGCGAATCTTGCCAAAGAAGTTTCACTTCTGACACGTTTGCTCGGCACACACGCTCTTTTTTATTATACCTGGGTACAAATCGCGACGTGGGCCTGTGGGGCCTATAGTCGGGGTGCACCATAAACACCATGTGCGGGAAGCCGGTGCCGAAGTAAGCGCCGTCCGTGTGGTTGTGACGCGACGCTCTTGGTGTGTACACGTCCATACACCGCGGGCAGTACATCTTCACCATCGCCTCGCCGGGCAAATCGGACAGACCTACCAATAGTATTCACTTTATTTATGGCCGATTTTTCAATGCTTGGATAAAACTTATCCGTCCAATAAAGTATTACACGATAATATTAAAATGTCACGTAAACTGTATAATACGGGCAATTAGAATACGTTTTTAAAATGGTAGTTTTATACAATATTCTACGAATAAGTTTTAACCAAGGATTGAAAAATCAGCCCTTAGATATCTAAGAACCCTATAATCTGCCAACTTGCACCTGGTCAGCGTGATGGATTATGGCCAGAACCTCTAAAGTGCATTAGGCGTAACTACGCGACACGACACAGCTGAATATGCTTTCTATGAAATCGTAATACGCACTACGCGACACCGAAACTACGCGCCACGGCTAAATTTAACCAATCGGCAAATATTTTGCGCCGTGTCGCTCTGCGTGCCTAGTGCGGTCGGACCTTTATATGAGGCTCGTGTCCCAGCAGTGGGAATGTATATGGGCTGATAATAATGAATTAAATATGACAATGTTGAGATACAAAAAAAACTGGACTAACAATCACCATCAAAATTATACGAGGCAAAACTCTGCCTATGTGTATTAGGCAGAGTTTTCTAATCTATACTAATATTATAAAGCTGAAGAGTTTGTTTGTTTGTTTGTTTGAACGCGCTAATCTCGGGAACTACTGGTCCGATTTGAAAAATTCTTTCGGTGTTAGATAGCTCATTTATCGAGGAAGGCTATAGGCTATAATATATCATCACGCTACGATCAACAGGAGAGGAGCCACGGGGGTGAAACCGCGCGGAGCGGCTAGTGAGTAATAAATCTATACAATTTGAACATTACTGCCATGAAATAAAATATTCATATATTATAGATAAACTATTTTTTAACTCACCGATAGGCAGCATAGGCTGAGATTCACAGTAAACTCTTGCGCAGTGACCAAAGTCACCAGATTGAAATTTCTCTAACATTTGACCGATCCCTCTGAAAAGATGTGATTACTGTAAGTATTTCCAGGTCTAGAAAACTGTTATCTATACTTCAATATTGATATTATAAAGAGGAAAGGTTTGTATGTATGTATGTATGGTTTTCACACATAAACTACTGGACCGATTTTGATGAAATTTGGCACAGATAATCTTTAGAGAGAAGAACATAGGCTTCGCTTTTATTGCGAAATATGTACCACGGGCGAAGCCGGGGCGGACCGCTAGTTTTAAATATAGGAAAACTGTTATTTTATTATACAGGGATTTAGATATTAAATTTCTGATGCAATTCCATTAATGTAAATATTTAAGATGTTGCATCAGTTGTGATACAATAAACACTTCAGACAACAATGTATATTTTACATTATTATTTTCAAATTGTCACTGGCATTTAAAATTGTTTCAAACAACCTAAAATATTTATTTAATCAATTAGAGTTATTCCAGAAGCACTTTTGAAATGTCTTAACATAGTTCTACCATTTAGTATTTACCACCGATTCAGAAAGCACTAAGCAGTCTATGGAGAAGAACTGGCAAGAAACTACATTTTGTTAAACTCATGTCAATATTAGATTTTAATTTTAAATAATATTACAAATATCATAAAAAACCAGCCAAGTGCGCGTGTCGGTCCTTAATATTTTTATTTTTATTTTTAGTAATTGTTTTTATAGTGGAAACAGAAATACATCATTTGTGAAAATCTTTCTAGCTATTACGGTTTATGAGATACAGCCTGGAGACAGACAGACAGACAACAAAGTCCCATTTTACCTTTTCATTATGGAATCCTAAAAAGGTGTGAGAATAGCAGCTGACTTCATTTTATAGCGTTTAATCTGTTTAGCCCCGGAACCACAGACACAATAGAAAATCTATTGTGTCTGGGACCGATCGGGCCCATTGGGGCTCAATGGGTTAATATGGATAAAAAATTGCTGATGTTTGCACATACCTGCTTGTTAATATATATCTGGAATGAATTAATCCATACAGCATTTCAGCGGCTTGCTCAACAAGTGCTGATTGATTTGGATTTTCTTCCAAATCATCATCTAAAAATATTACAACTTTATAGTTGCATGTCACTATGTTATTTTATTTGTAGTATTTATGTAATTAAATCCGAAATTTGTAAACAATTTATAATACTAATAAGATTAATAAATAATTTGTAAACTGCTAAAGGCATAAATTAATTAAACTTTTAAATTTAAGTACAATAAATTAGAATACATAATGAAACTATATATGTAGCTTAAATTCATGTTTCATTGAAAAACTATCATAACAGTGCATATTATACCCATCCTTGTGTGTTAAATTGATTTGCTTCTCAAGTGGGAAATTCTACAATAACTAATGTACATCCTTAATACAATCTTACCTGCCTCTAAATCTAATATCATGTCCAGAGCCTGTCTGTAATGTGGTACTTGCTCATTGAGACCTGTCAAGTTGAATTTGTCATTTATGTAGTCCTCATCCACCTAAAAACAAAATCAATACAAATATATTTTATTTAAAAAACATCTAGTTATATGATTATTAATTAGTTTGAAGTATGATAGTGAACTTTTTATACCTCGCAAAAGAATTCATTCCCCCGAAGGCCGCAAAACCAACTTATCCATGACACCTCCTCGGAACTGCTCATTTTTCTGAAATATAAATGTATGTGGACATTGTGTAACTATTTTTCCTGATAGAGATTCATAAAGAAAATATGAAAATGCAATAAAAAATTTCTTCTGAGAACACAGCAGAAGCATAGATTTCAATATTTCTATGTTTTGACAATGTTTAACCTTAAAAATGTTTTATTTCAGATGTAAGAAAACAAGTGTGTAGCAAATTAATGCGATTTAGGATTGTAATTCATCAGGAAATTATAAAAAATGTGTTCGAAACCTCACCTTTTGGTACCTTGATTAGCCACGCTTGACGGGAGGAGATTCTATGAGTGTCTATGAGGGAGAAATTTCAATTTGATTTTGATACTTGAAAGTGACGTTTGGGTGCTCGATACGATAGTCTATGGCACGATCCGATCAAATAAATTTTCAAGAAAAGTTGAGCTGAAAACAGAGCTGAACTTAGAATACTAATTATTTTTAAATTTTAATATAGCAACTTTATAAATACTTTTAATGATGTTTCAGTTAAAAGTACACATTTGCACTATAAAAATATAGAAGCTTACTTTAAATAACGTTCTTGCTATCTAAACTTTACCTATCGGACAAAAAATCATTTGTCTCAACCCACCCACTTTCGCATTTAAGCAGAAGATGAAAAAATATACAAGCAAACACTAAAAGCATACAATACATAGAGCTATTACGTAGTACGAACTACGAAGTATGAACTAGGTAGATAATAAAACCTATGAACACACCTTTATAAAAATGCAGCCTAAAAATTGACGTTTCGAGTACATCTTTGACAACTGACAGTTGACAGTTGACACTCATTAAATCACAACAGCTCTGCTGCTCTGAGCTCGGTCTATTTGATTGTGATTTCTTGAAAAGCAAATTATCGAACTCTAAAAATATTAGATAAAAGTTATATAAAAACATAAACTTCATAAAATATGAATGGTATAAAGTATTTAACGTTACGATTTGGTAAGTTAGGTTAGTGGTTAGTGTTTGTTATGAATTTTAATTACGACTTTACCTACCCTTCGAAGTACAATCAGTCAATCTCTTTTATTCTATTCAGTATTATTGGTCGAATAAGACATGGCTACCCTTATTTACAGTGACGAAAAACTCATCCAGAGTGTTTCGGCAAAAATATCTCCGTCAAATGTCAACGATGCAAAATCCGCCGGACTCTGAACTCAAGCCACAGTTTACGATCCCAAAGGGTATAGTAGGGCAGCCGACATGTCACACGCATCCACATTTGGTACCCCACGGCCATCTCACCTGTGGCATCACACAAATGGAATACAAGGAGCGTCGGGAGGTGTTAGTTAGCAAGCTGATTGGTGAAGTGGACAATGTCCATAGATCGCATGTGGTATGGTTTCAAAATTTATTATAAAAAATATTTTAAATAATTTTAAAGTTTTGCAGATATTTTTGTTTACTTCCTCATAACAGTTGTGATAAATGGAATAATAGGAAAAGCAAATAAATAATAATTGGTGTTGGAGATATCCTTTTTTTTAGTCATATTTTGTCACATTTACATACTTCAAACAAAACTTAAAATAAAATTGATACCATATTAACACGTTGCACGCTTTACGACCCACCGGTGAGCCCAGCTCACTTTTCCATTCGAGCCAAGCCGTAATCAGATAATCGGTAATTTTCATCAACTTAAAATTTTAATCCCAATGTTCATAAAATTAAGTAATTCGTATGATAAATCAAAACTAGCGACTTTTACTGTCTAGTTTTTAAGATATTGTAAAAGGCTCACGGGTGAGTCCCGTGGCCTCATGCAAAGGATTTTGTATTTTCCGTTGGCGGGGGGCCGCGGGGTCACCGCACGGCCCACGGCGCCGCACGCTCACGCGCGACACTTCCGTGCGCTACGTCGAGTAGTGAGGATCGGTTACGCTTTTTTCTTCAAAAATGGATGATTTTGATGATTTTGAACTAACTCAAGAGATTTATTACTAAATACTGCGATGGTAAATGCTTTGACACTGTACAAGTCAGTGACTAAAAAAAACTTACAAATGGCAGACTTCCGGAGATCCATAATGATGAATCTTTGCAAAGCCCAAGAAAATCCTGTGGCTGAGCCTAACCAAAGACCAAAGAGAGAGAAACACTGCTTGGAAAAAAAAGAGGGTTTGGCTAGAAAAGTCAGAAGGACATGTCGCCAATGTTATGCAGATAACGTACCAGTCATGGGTAGCAAACAGGCTAAAACAAAGTCGATAAAGGTCTCCACTTATTGCCAAAGCTGCCCAACTAAACCATTCCTTTGTTTGCCTTGTTTTAACAAGAACCACAAATAATTTTTTTTCGTCGTAAATTTAGAATAAGAGTGTCGTATTTTCATTATGTGTTTTATTTCAATAAATATTTGATTATTATTGTATGTTTTATTGTCTTAATGAAATCTAAATAATATTTTCTACCATATCGTTAACAACAACCCTAGCATTCTTACAAAAACCCGGATAAAACTAGTAAGTTTCCATCGGATTTGAAAACCACGCAGTCCGTACCGGCTACTGGGCCTCGCGGCTCACTTCCATACGCGTTTTGTTTCATAGCTGCAGTCTGTGGCTTGTGGGAAGCGTTTACGTTGGACCTGTCACGCGGCTCACGGGTGACCACCATGGCTCAAACGGTCCGGTATGACAAGGCTCACCGATGAGCCTTGTGGCCTGAATGGAAATACTCGATTTTTCTTAAAGCGTTTAACGTGTTAAAAATGCAAAATAAATTAAATTACTTCTTTCTAGATTGTTATACCAGCAGCAAGGAAGCAGTATATGTCAGATAAAATTCCGTATGTCTTCAGGCAGAATTCTGATTTCTTCTATCTGACAGGATGTTTGGAACCCTCAGCCATTCTTGTGATGGTCAAACCAGCAACTAGAGATACATATAAGGTAGGTTTTATTTCAAATTATAGTAATAGATATCATCAAAATACAGATAAAAACTTACATATTTTTATAATAGAAAAAAAAAGCGATCACAGGACAGGATTTGAACCAGCGGTCTTCATTTTGCCGAGGTAGGCGGCCAATTTTTTTCTATAATTTAAAAATTTCTCATTTATAAAGCATTTGAATGCTATAATTATCGACATGTGAATATATAATAGAAAATATTATTGTTTATTTTCAGTCAATACTGTTTGTTCATGACAAGGACAGTCATGCAGAATTATGGGAAGGGCCACGGACAGGCTGTAGTGTAGCCGCAACTTTGTTTGCTGTGGACGAAGCACAACCAGTTGATAATTTCAATAATTTTCTACACAGGTATACTTGTATTTGTGGTATTTGATGAGCTGGTGATTGATACTATCACAAGCTAAATGAAAGACTACGATTAAACAACCTGGTCATTTACATTTAAAATAGAAAATATACATAGATTGAACACTAATTAATTTATGTATATGAAATGAAACTTCTTTAGGTGCGTTGAGAGTAAAATTTCAAGGTCGCGTCAAGGCAATACTGTCACGTCATGGAGTAAGACGACGATTTTAGTATCTTTGCATCTTGCCAAAGAAGTTTCACTTCCGACACGTGTTCGACCCACACGCTCTTATTTGGTTTCATGTTTCTTAGGTTTTTATATTAAAGCAAATCTTTATAGAACAGTAGCCGCATCAAAACCCTCCGTGCTCTGGTACCATAACGAGTCACCAGCCAACCCCGATATACACGAGATAGTTCGATCCTCGCTCCGGCAAGGACAGGCCGCGCTAGAGGACCCCCAGAGAGCGCTACACCAGATGCGTGTCGTCAAGTCGCCGGCTGAAGTCGAACTGATGAAGGAAACGTGCTACATTGGATCCCAGTCTGTGAACATGGCGATGGCTTGCACCAAACCTGGTGGGTATGTGATTTTTTTTGTTGAGCAGGTGTACTGCCCCCCTAGACGAGTGGCTTTCTATTAGCGTAAAGTTTAATAGAATAGATTATGAATGTATGAGATTGACGTAAGCTGGAGATAAATGTATGAGATTGACGTAAACTGGAGATAAACGTATCTCCAGCTTACATCAATCTCATATAGACCGGACTCTCAGTGGAGTTTCGTTTGCAAAAATCGCGGACCTAAATCTGACTTCTGATATATATT
>CAJQZN010039826.1:0-47536 GCA_907164685.1 Colias eurytheme
TAACTCCGAAACTATAAAAAATCGCGGAACATACATGGGGGTGATTCGGATACTCCACAACATACCGGACCTACATTTTTTTTTGTGACGTCAATTGACCGGCCACCCTGTATACTATAAGCAAATACATTAGTTAACTAAATAACATCCCCTTCACAAATTATCATCCAAGCATAGGCTGGAGAACAAGAAAATACAAAAGTTTCAAAAATATGCTAGCTTTGTAGCACGAACAATATTGTTAGTTTGATAAAGATCTAGTTTCCGCAAATACACAAAAAGGCCGTTCGACCTGTAAATTCTTGATTTAGAGTTCCCAACATCAAAAATTTTAAGTTACTTGTTATTTTATTTCAATCAAAACTTGATCAAAAATAAAAGTACCTATCTGTATTTTTTGCTGTCCACACTCCGCAGGCCCCGCGGGCACGGGCAAAACGGAAACCACAAAAGACCTGGCCAAGGCACTTGGTCTCCTTTGCGTGGTGACCAACTGTGGCGAGGGCATGGACTTCCGCGCAGTGGGGCAGATCCTCGCGGGGCTGTGCCAGTGTGGGGCTTGGGGTTGTTTTGACGAGTTCAACCGGATTGATATCAGCGTGCTGTCCGTTATATCCACTCAGCTGCAGTGCATACGGAGCGCGCTGCTGATGAAGCTCAAGCGGTTCACGGTGAATTATTGAATTTGGCTTAACGTGATTAGGATGACTTTTGTATTGATTGGATAAATAGA
This sequence comes from Colias eurytheme, assembly GCA_907164685.1. Classification (NCBI taxonomy): domain Eukaryota; kingdom Metazoa; phylum Arthropoda; class Insecta; order Lepidoptera; family Pieridae; genus Colias; species Colias eurytheme. The sequence continues at coordinate 734 of CAJQZN010039826.1, forward strand.
CACAAAACCTTTGTCACGTAACTGTAAGGTTTTCGGGATATATTTTACAGCTTCCCTTATTCTCAAAAAAAAAGCTTCTTATCTTTCTTATTTTTATATTCTGATTTTGACGACGCGGTTGGCGTAGTGGTAAAGTAACTGCCTACTGAGTCGACGGTCCCGGGTTCGATCCCCGGTCAGGGCAAATATTTGTGTGATGAACTCAATTATTTGTTCTTGGGTCTGGGTGTTATTATCTATATATGTATTTATTATATATTATATTTTATCGTCGCCTAGTACCCACAACACAAGCCTATTGAGCTTACTGTGGGACTAGGTCGATATGTGTAATAATGTCCTATAATATTTATTTATTTATTTATTTTATTTCCTATTATTATTATATCATGTTACTGTTACGGATCTTACAAATTACAAGCCAATCTCTTTATAGATTGGAGTTGGAGAAAGAACTTCTATTTTTTTCACATAACTTTAGTCACATGGTGCTGGTTAATGCAGCAAGGTTAAGTCCTTCCTAATAGACATATTTATGTGACATCATCATCTATTCATCGATTTGTGTATTACAGTTTGAAGGACAAGAGATCGACATGGACAGCAAGGTCGGTATCTTCATCACCATGAACCCGGGCTATGCGGGCCGCACTGAACTGCCGGAATCTGTGAAAGCGCTGTTCAGACCTGTTGTGTGCATTTTACCCGATTTGGAAATGATTTGCCAGATATCACTCTTCTCTGATGGATTCTTGACAGCGAAGGTAAATTCAATCAAGCCATTTTATTCAAAAACTTGTTTTCAATAATCCAGTATGCATTGTATGTAATTTTTGTGAACCAGTGAAAAATCGTCATTTCATTCAGATTTCTGATGATACCTGCAAAATTGTATTGTGAAGCTTTCTTAGTATATTATGTGTTGAAATTAGAGTTTTATTGTATGTGAAGAATAATATTATAAGTATGATTCTAGGTATTGGCAAAGAAAATGACAGTCTTATACAAAGTGGCGCGGGAGCAACTATCAAAACAATCCCACTACGACTGGGGTCTCAGAGCACTGACTGCAGTGTTGAGAATGGCGGGTAAGCTTCGACGAGATTCACCTGGACTAAGCGAAATAATGGTGCTTATGAGAGCACTCAGGTTAGTATTACAATAGATGTACAAATAAATTTTTATGTTCTTTAAAAATAATTAAAGTTCCTTCTTGACATCGCATAATAATTCTCGCGTGTTCCGCAATACTGTTAAATTTTCCATCTTCATGATTTTGATTTATTTTTTCCATTTCCCCAATATCAGTAACGCATCTCCTAAATTATAGTTTGATAAATTTCTAACGTTTTCATAATATTTTAGAGATATGAACCATCCAAAGTTTGTGTTCGAAGATGTACCGCTGTTTCTTGGTCTAATAAAAGATTTATTCCCTGGACTGGAATGTCCCCGCGTTGGTTATCCAGACTTCAATACGGCAGTCGTGGAAGTTTTGGAAAAAGATGGATATATTGTTCTACCGCATCAGGTACCTATATAGAAATTAGAAACGCTGTTTAGTTACTTAGGTAACAACGTCTATTTTAAATATACAATTTTCTATACGTACGTACGTATCACATTAACTAAAAATATTTATCATAATATGTATTAATAGATATTTAATCGATTCAAAACAACTTGAAAATTGTTTTACTTATATGATTTTTTTGACGTGACAACGTCTTATAATTCGATAGATCCGGTTGCACGCACGAAAAAACATGACTCATGCGGCGTTACCTCGCTCTGAGGCGTTCCATGTAAGGCTTGAAGTGCAAGCGAGAGCGCGGAACGAGCGACAAAGAAGCACAATCGGACGTTGTCACGTTCAACTATCGTCAGTAAACCGACTTTACAGACAACCAATTTTTTAATTATATTAATTATGTAACACTTTCATGAAAGGTGGATAAAATAGTGCAAATGTACGAAACAATGATGACGAGACACTGCACGATGCTGGTTGGACCGACTGGCGGAGGGAAAACTGTGATATTACAGACATTAGTCAAGGCACAAACTAATTTGGGACTACCAACTAAACTAACGATTGTTAATCCGAAGGTTAGATTTTACGTATTTTTCCTTTTTTTGTTGTTGGCTTACTTTCCTTTAAAACTGATAAATGCCTAAAAAAGGTCTCTAAAAATACGATCCGCTGTATTTAAATAAGTATTGGAACTTTCCAAAAAATAAACTCACTCTTTCTATGTGACTTTACAGGCGTGTTCGGTGATCGAATTGTATGGAATTTTAGATCCAGTAACAAGAGACTGGACTGACGGTCTTTATTCGAAAATATTTCGAGAAATGAACAGGTTTGATTCATATTTTTTGTTATTTATAGTTAGGTACTACATATTGCTACTGAATATAAGGTACATACATATATGACTTCTTATTTACTTCTTACCTATCGTCAAATGGAATACATTAATTTAAATAACGATTTATAATTAACTTAGTGAAAGCAGGTAGATGAATAGAGGTATAATTTCTAGTAGACACAGTCAACAAAAACTCTATAATAATGTTACGAGCCGGGAGCAATAGATCTCACTTTACTGGAAACCAATTCATGATGAATTGATGTTGATTTCACGCAACAGACCAGCAGAAAAGGACGAGCGCCGCTATTCTCTCTTCGACGGCGATGTAGATGCACTCTGGATTGAGAACATGAACTCAGTCATGGACGACAACAAACTGCTCACACTCGCTAATGGAGAACGAATCCGACTCGCGCCATATTGTGCTCTGCTTTTTGAAGTTGGTGACCTGAACTATGCGTCACCCGCGACAGTGTCGAGGGCGGGCATGGTGTTTGTAGACCCGAAGAATTTGGGATATGAGCCGTATTGGAACAGGTCAGTTGTGACGTCATGAGACTACTTATGCGCTGATATTACATTCACATTTGCTCTCCTAGATATGACACTGCCTATACAAAAAGAAATAACACTGCCAGTAAAGAAGTAAGGGCGGCCGTACACGGACCGCTTCAAGCAGTTGAGACCGACGGCTTGAAGCCGCGACCGCGCGGTGAACTATAGGCATTCATTCACCACCGTACACGTGACGGCTCGAGCCGTCGCGACCGCTTCAAGACGACAACTGCATGACGAAATTCCACCGTGCCGTTGACGGTTGACGTTCACATTGTATTCATGCTATTGAAACAAACATATATTATAATGTCCTAGATGGCTCCGTGGTCGAAATAATGAGGAGGAACGGGAGCAAATGGCAGGTCTCTTCGAACATTACGTGCCGGGCGCTATCAATTACATCGTTTTTGGTCTATTCGGTCTGCAGCAGCAGACACCATTGAAAACCATTGTACCGCAGACACCGCTCAACTTGGTAATTATCCATGGAAATATTCCTACAGATAGTAGATTATCCGCTTCTATATTCTTGCTATGACATGTTCATAGTTCTTGAGTTTCTTACATACATTTCAGTAATAACGTTAGTTAATAAGGTACTGTATTCTAATAATATTATCTGGTACATAAATATACAGGTTGTCCAGCTCTGCTATATGATCAGCGGTCTCCTACCAAACAGGGAGGATAGCAACGAGGAAATAGACAGAACGGTCGTGGAATGCGTATTTATGATTGTGAGTATAATTACTAACAAAAAAAGAATAAAAAGCCAACATCACGCGGTGTTCCCAGGCGGTCACCCATCCAAGTACTGACCGCGCCCGACGTTGCTTAACTTCGGTGATCGGACGAGAACCGGTGTATTCAACGTGGTATGGACGTTGGCATTTTGACGTGTGAAATTACAAATCTTATTTTATTACGATTTTAATTTATTTTTTGTTGTAAAAATGGGTGTTAGATACATAATGTACATTAATTATTTTAAAATTAATATTTTCATAATATCGTTTTCAAAAACATTGACATATAACCAAACTGTAAACTTACTGTTACATAATTGTAATTATTATTATATTTTATATCCATTTTAGTCGATGTACAACAGCCTTGGCGCTGCGATAGTAGACAATGGCCGCATGGACTTCGATAACTACGTGAAGAAGGCCTGCCCCATGATGCTGGTTGAAGACACCACCGAGAAGAAAGCCACCACGAGTATGTTAATCATTGATAGTTTTTAATAAAAAGACTGTAGACATTTATTTTTAATTTTAATTATTATCTAAGTTGAATTTGGTTTTGTTATATTTATAGAAATAAGGAATTATACTCAATACGGGAAATGAATGAACATACACCGAGATATAATCAAGACTGATTTTATTTCATAACTACCCACATAGTAAATATGATCTACAGATAACGTAAATACACAACAGCATTGTCTCGTGTTGTGGTGTCGTTGCAATCAAAGCAAACTTCGGCATAGTGTGTTTGGATTCTTAGTTTGAACACAATATGCCAAAAAAATATTTTTATCGAAACCTAATCATTTTACAAATCAATTTTACCACCGCAGAACACTTTCCCATGGGTTTCCCCACACTATACGACTACTGCCTCGAGCTGAACACGAAGACGTGGGAGGCGTGGGAGTGGCTCGTGCCGCAGTACGAGCACGACCGCGACATGCGCTTCTCCGCGATCCTCGTGCCTACCGTGGACACGCTAAGGCTCACGTGGATCATTAAGATTATGGAGAGTGTATGTATAGTTTGCTAATGTGCATATAGAACACTTCCCAATGGGTTTCCCCACACTATACTACTATTGTCTCGAGCTGAACACGAAGGCGTGGGAGTGGCTCGTGCCGCAGGTTTCCCCACACTTTACGACTACTGCCTCGAGCTGAACACGAATACTTGGTAGGTCATTAAGAATGGAGAGTATTGAGTACAGGTAAATTAGCTTGGAGAAATTTTTGCGTTTGTAGTAGTGTATGGTCAGCAAATAAAATAAAACAACATTTTCGGTCTTACTTATAAAATGTTACCCATTCGCTATGCAATGGATTAGTTATTGCAATAACCTGTCTTGTTTTTATGATTGACGTTTCATGTGAGCAAGAGCAGGACAAAGCTATATTAGAAAATGGTAGAAATTTATCCATTGTTTAACTTTTTATAAGTAAGGCCGATTAGATTTTTATTTTTAGTTTTTATTTTATACAGGGTTACTTGTAAAACACCAGCAACCTCGCAGGACAAGATAGCTAACATCATAAGTAACAACATTTGTTCTACGACTTTTGGCATAACGCTATAAATTATTTTTAAATGATTTTTTAAACTTTTATTGTACTCTCCTTACATTTGTAAGTCTATGTTCTATTAATTATTATCGGATGGACGACGCGACGCCCCCTTCCCCCTCTCGTTCGCTTTTTGTTTACGTAATTTTTGGGAGGCGTAGGTTTATAATATTCAGACGGAAAATTAAATGAATATTTATTTTTGTATGAAAATAAAATCTAACAAATTATCAAAAGTCGAAATGTTGTTACTTATGATGTTAGCTATCTTGTCCTGCGAGGTTGCCGGTGTTTTACAAGTAACATTACATTACATTAGTATTTTTTACATGGGTGTAAAAGTCTCATTTTAGCTATTAAATGTAGTTTTTAAGGACATCTGAGTTTTCATTTGGGGCCTCCGGCTGCGGGACATGTAATTCACTTCAACAAATATTATAACAATAATAACAACAATCAACAAATACAAAATTTATCAATTAAACTACGTACATAATAATTATAATTTTTGAATGAAATGTGCTTTATGTTCTAACGCTACCAAACGACTGCACGTGGCACCTGCGGACAGCGTAAACTGGTTTATTCTGGTTTTGTGCGTGTTTCCACTTTCCACTATCAAGTGACGATTTATTTATTTGTTTTGTTTCGTAATTATTATGGTCAAATATTAATTATGAAACAAATTATTATGGACACGATATTTTATTGTTTCACGGTAGTCGCCTTGTCGTTTGCTCAAGGACGTAAAATTGAATGATATATTTTTTTTTATAAAGTCAAAACCATTTTCTTTCAAATAAAAACTTGTTTTTATTGAAAACAAAAGTGTTGCTAGGAATAAGTATAAAATTAAATAGTAATGTTAGGATATCGAAACATTTTTGTATAGGCCAGAACGATATAGTGGAAACGCGCTCTAAGATCTGAGTAATATACACACCACTACATATGCAAAAATTTCTCCAAGCTAATTTACCTGTATATCTTTTTATTTCATACTTGTGCCCACTGCTATAGATTCTGGTCTTAACGAGTCTAACAAAAGCTTTTCACATTTTGATAGATGTTGCTAAGAAGTTAACTCACCAAAAAAATATTCACTCGTCATTTTCGACACTATTAAAAAATAATAATAATGGACTACAATAAAAACTTGCAAATTTTATAAAAAAATTAATCAAAAAGCCAACATCACGCGGTGTTCCCAGGCGGTCACCCATCCAAGTACTGACCGCGCCCGACGTTGCTTAACTTCGGTGATCGGACGAGAACCGGTGTATTCAACGTGGTATGGACGTTGGCATTTTGCTGTGTGAAATTACCGAACAGATTTTATAGTAGAGCCATTTTAATAGGCAACATTTGACAGTTCAACAAAATTCAACAACGTAACCTAGTAACGACGACATAGAATAAAATGATATTTCGTTTTGTTAGAACTGTACATTTGCTTAACTTTTTTCAATTACGATTGTACATATTTATAATAATAATGACCGATACAAGTAATTTTAGGATTTGATTTTACTGATAAACCATTCTAAACATAATAAACAATTTCTGATTTAAAGAACTGACGTTGCTACAATTTTGTGTCAATAAACCTTTTTTCTTTTTAAATACCAGAGACGTTACTCTAAAAATCGAAATCTGACATCTAGAATCGAATGCATAGATTACTTGGGAATAAAAATCATAATAAATTATTGACATGTGTTTCAAGTTCGATTGACAAATGTTTCAAGTCCGTATCGATTCATTCACTTTAATCGATGTTTTTAAGCAGGTTACCACCCTACGAAGATAACATTGATAGACGTCAAATGTTGCCTATTAAATTGGCTCGACAATAAATAATGGCAAATATTAACATACAAATTGATTCATCGCTTTTAATATTATAATATCTATAACACGAGTAGGTATTCATAATTAATTATTAATTGTAATGCCAACGGAATTTTGATGATTTTTTACTTTGTTCTTCTTAACAATACCTAACTCTACTCTTTTCTTATTTTATTACTTACTTAAGTACTACCTACCTACTATATTTTAAAACACATGGTGTTCAAAAAACATTAATATAAGGATAAGATTACTATGAATCTTACTAATAAATTACATTCCTTAGGTGGAAAGGCCAGTGCTTCTAGTTGGTGATACGGGAACATCTAAAACAGCAATCATCACGAATTATTTACGAGGCTTACCCCCAGAGAAATACGTAAGTTATATTTTTATTACCTAATTAGGTTTCAAATTAAGTAGGTAAGTATATACAATCATATTGCATTATGATCGATGTGAAAGCACCTAGGTATACCTACCACAGAATTACAAAATAATATTGTAATACTTTGACCTATACCTGATAGGTAACTACCTAATGGATAAAAAAATTGTAAAAATACAATTCCTACCTAATGTAGGTAGGTTCTGTGATTATTCTTTCACGATCAAATAATTATTGATATTTATATATTATAATAATATTACGAGTTTCTTGAAAGATTTATCGCAATTTATCTTGCTTTGTACATTATTACACTATAAATTTTAATACGATGCTATATAAAAATACATGTGCTAATCTTTATCATATAATTGTTAATTTCGCTCGATCATTCACCGGGGGCGTAGCTCAGATGGTAGAGCGCTCGCTTAGCATGCGAGAGGTACCGGGATCGATACCCGGCGCCTCCAAATGAAATTATTAATTTTAGACTTTTTATTATTATTAGATTTCGATATTTTACTTTTATATTTATGTTGTGAATAGTTTTTTATTTATAGGAATAGAATAGTTTTATATTTATAGTAATAAATTAAAAATAATGCTTTATAGTATTTACCTAATATAAAAAATGATTACTATCAATTCCATCTTCTCTAGTCTACCTTATAATAATTTTACGTGTATAGATAATCCAACAAATGAACTTTTCGTCCCGGACCTCGTCCATGGACGTGCAGCGCAATCTGGAGTCGGTCGTGGAGAAGAGGACCAAGGACACCTTTGGTCCACCGGTCGGCAAGAAGATGCTGGTCTTTATTGATGATATGAACATGCCTATAGTAAGTTTATATCATCTCGAAAGTAAACTGATATAGGTCTCAGTTTATAGAATTAAATATAATTCTCAGTTATATGTAGTCTCAGTTTATAGGTTGTATGTTTAGGCACAAACTAATAATAGGTAATATACATTGAGAGACACCACACAAAAAAAAAAAAAAAAAAACTACGTATACAAGTATAGGTCTCAGTTTATAGGTTGGTTTATAAACCGCTTTTTTTATTCTTAAATAATTTAGGTACGTTATACATACGTAGTATATTATTATTAGTTTGTGGTTTATACATATAATTGTTAAATAATATTATTCTTGTACCATTTTCGTTATAAGCTTCTTACTTAACTACTCTCTTTGAAAATTTCCGTATTTATTTTTTTCGTTAAACAATCTCGAATTTCCAGGAAAAACAATAAAGAACTTTGAAATTATGTTCGTTCAAATGATCCGATTTCCAATATAAAAATATTGGATAATTTTATATCGCGATTTTTTTATATCGAGCAATTGATGTTAAATATCGTGTTTCATGTTGTTTCAATAAACCGAAATAATATTATGTACATACTTAAATATTATTATTACCAACGATAAAGTTTTATTTTAGATTGTAGAATTCTAAATGTGCGTAAAATTAAAGAACTTATAGTTATTTCAATCATCACTTCTAACAAATTTTTCTCCATAAACAGGTAGACACATACGGAACACAGCAGCCCATAGCGCTACTCAAGCTATTATTTGAACGGAAGGGTTTCTATGACAGGGGCAAAGACTTGAATTGGAAGAACTTGAAGGATATAGGATTCCTAGCGGCCATGGGGAAGGCTGGCGGTGGTAGAAATGATGTGAGTTAAAAATATACTTTAAAAGGATAAGACAAATGAATTATGATGACAAAGGAGAATGGGCAAATTGGGCCTGAAACTTGGGCTAAGACCAATACACACGAAATATTGTTTTTGTGCTAGATCATTACACATACCTTACGAAAAAAATAAAATAAAAAAATAAATCAACCGGGTTCTTGTACAGTCAAGGCAAAAAGTTTTATTTATTTGGCTATTATTTTGCGTACAATAACGGTGTTTTTAATTCGAGTGAAGTAAATATAAATCTAAATGTCAGTGGAGTGACTGAGTTTAACCACAAAAAACTTAATTATAATAAACACGGTATAGGTACCTGTAACAAAACATAATATTAGTGTATTTCGGTTAATAGAAGGCTTAAGATTAGTACGTATTTGTAAGTGAAAGTGAATTGGAGTAACATAAAGATATTATCATTGTCTTATAACAGTTATTTACTGCAAAAAATATTATACACAAAGAAATAAAACTTGATGTGACTGTACAAAAACCCGGTTGATTATTTTTTTTATATATATTTTTCCCGTTATCTATGTGTTATGATCTATTATAAAAACAATATCTCATGTGTATTGGTCCAACTCAAGGGTTCAGGCCCAACTTCCATAGTAAAATGCCCATTCTCCTTTATTAATAATAATGTTGACATCAAATTATTTCTGCTAATACAGTAACTCTTCACACTGAAGCCATTGTGTCAATTTTGATAAAATTTTTACAAGACAACAGAGTTTGATATGGGTGATGACGTTATTTTCTTTTTTAATAATTGACATCAAATCATAATTTATTTTTGCTATTTTCAAGAATATATTACAGTGGATGATGTTAAATAGCCTTGAAACAACCTATTCTACCATTTAAAAAGGCGTCCAAAATCTTACCAAAGAAATTGACAACACATTGTCTATTTATCTTTTAATAATAATTCATTCGTAGGTGGACCCGCGCTTCATATCGATGTTCTCGGTATACAACCTGCAGTTCCCCTCGGAGGCTACGCTGCAGCGAATCTATGTGTCGATCCTGCGCGGACACTTTGCGATCTTCCCGGAGGACGTGCAAGATATCGTGGACAAGATCGTGCAGATGACACTCGATCTATACAAGGTATTTAGATTTTAGACTTAATAATAATCTACTCGCGTTGTAAAAAGCAGTTCTGTTGAATGTTGCAGTTAATTTACCACATTTTGCTATATTTCATAGCATCCCAGCTCCACCGCATTCAGACATAGCTAGAAGTTTATATAATACATATATTTATTAGTCCATGATAATACTAGATTTCCGCCCGCGGCTTCGCCCGCGTTTTCAAAGAAAAACTCGCATAGTTCCCGTTCCCGTGGGATTTCCGGGATAAAACCTATTCTATGTGTTAATCCAAGTTACCCTCTATATGTGTGCTAAATTTCATTGTAATCGGTTCAGTAGTTTTTACGTGAAAGAGTAACAAACATCCATACAAACTTTCGCATTTATAATATTAGTAGAATTAAAAAAAATTGGTTGTTTGTAAAGTAGGTTTACGATCGAGAAGTTTACGTGATAACATAATGCAGTGGCAGCGCTCGAGATGAGACGGGAGATCGGTCCGTCTTTCTCTCGTTATACCTGCGATCGCGCTCGTGAGGTTTTGGTGTGACACAAGTTTCTGAACATGTCACCCGACTAAAACGATTTTAAAAACGTTATCACGTTAAAATTGACATCATATTTTTGTACAAAAAGAAAAGTATGTTGCTTTTTTGTCAACACGTTTTGCTTCACACTTCAACAAAATGTAATTATAATAATTATTAAAAATTTCATCGATATCCAGATAATAATAGTGGACCTGCCGCCCACGCCCGCCAAGTTCCACTACATATTCAACCTGCGCGACCTGTCCCGCGTGGCGGCCGGGCTCTGCCTCACGCACCCCAACTACTTCGGGGAGCGCCGCGCTGTCGTGCGCTGCTGGCGGAACGAGTTCACACGGGTTATATGTGACCGGCTTATCAGTGTGCAGGTGACTGGAAAAAGAGGATAAAATATGTACAAAACTCTGGAAATTGTTTCGAAATGAAATCGTCATTAACTTTGACAATTATTGTGATGCAAAAAAGGTACAGTGCCACAAACATAACTGACCCGGTGACAAAAACTGGAACTACTAAAACTACGAACTAAAATCGACATCAGCGAAACCGTCACCGGGTCAGTTAAGTTTGTGGCACTATAAATTGATGGATTTTTAGGTTTTCCTGTCATAGTTTAAATTTTGGTACTGGTTTATAAATGATAGGTCACCGTTTGTACCAATCCTACTGTTACTGTGTATTTGGATACCGAACCTCATTTTTTCCCAATAAAGAAACTTCGAAAAATCTACACTTAAAATAATTATAACAAATAACCAGGACAATGAACTAATGCGCGGGCACATACAAGAGCACGTTGCAAAATACTTCCCAGAAGAGGAACCAGTTGTGCTCGAAGAGATTGTCGTTCCTGAAGAGGAGGAGCCCACTGGAGAGGAGGAGGAAGATGGTAATAATATACAAACAGCAGTAATAATTAGCTTTTTCTCTAGGCTCTTTCAGGTGGATCCGAACTTAAATTTAAAAATATTGCTTATGAAAATCAGAAATAAGCAACACGTACACACGTATCAATTCAGAATTTTTGTCCATCAAACTCTGCTGGTAAAATAATTATTGAAACTGATCGAGTACAAAAATTTGCTTACATTCAGATACTTAAAAAAATTGATCTTTATTACATCGTTAAAACAACACTTCAGTATTTGATCGCAAACGTTTGATATAAATTTAAGAATTCGCTGCTGAACTAAAACCTAAAGCTGAAAAGGTTGAAGAACAAGAAGCGGTCATAGAGGAGGAAGAGGAAGTTGAAGTTGAGAAGCAGCTTACCGTAAGTAAAGTGTAATTAAATTTATAACACAAGTTAAAACGTAAAGAATGAAACAAGAAAGTAACTTTCTCCATAACTTATTTATTGGACTTATTATTCAATAAATCCATCAAATGAAGGAACTTCAGGAGAATTTAATCAACAGAAATCACACAAAAACTTACGGAATTTATAATAATTATGATTTTATGACAAATTTATTTTAGTTGGAAGAATATGTGCTCCGTGATCCGCTCCTGTTTGGTGATTATCGAAACGCGCTCGACGAAGAGGAGGTGCGCTATTATGAAGATCTTTTGGATTATGAGGCGGTCTATTTCCTTTTTCAAGAGGTATGTCATCAAATACAAACGTGTATATTTTGATTGTTGCAGCTTGTTGAGCAATAATTGTTATTCCTATTTGATATTTTGTAGTTTAAGTGTCATGAGCGATTGCAATTAATTTCCTAGTCTGTAATTACTTTTTAGAATTAGTTCCCATTTCGAGACGCCGTTAATGGGAGTGTTTTTTTGTACTTTATTTCAAGTAACTTCGTACGAACTTTCCACACTGTAGGTATACCGTATAAGTATCTAAGACAGCTCACTATATCGCAGATCTTGGACGAGTACAACGAGCGCGTGGGCAAGATGTCGGTGGTGCTGTTCGAGGACTGCCTCGAGCACCTGACGCGCGCGCACCGCATCCTGCGCACGGACCGCGGCAACGCCATGATCATCGGCGTCGGCGGCTCCGGCAAGAAGTCCATCTGCCGCCTCGCCGCCTTCGCCGCCGGTAACTGTTGTGTTGTCAAACTCAAACTCAATTTATTCAATTAGACTTCTTTTAGAAGCACTTTCGAATCGTCATTACATATTTTAACATTTACCACCGATTGTGTTGCATCCTGCGCCATAACAATGTGATGTGTCATATTGTCATATCATGTCTTGACGAGTCGTGTCGTGACGTGTTATGACGTGACGTATCGTGACGTGGCGTGACGTAATGGCCCTTGGTGCTATTTGTAGGGATAGACTTCGAACTGGTCAAAGTTGTATGAATCGCATAGATTTACTGCGGGTAAAAAACGGGTTCGCCGCCATGATGTTTACAAATTTACTACGTTACCACTCACATTTTTTTATAATAATAATTTAAATTAATCAAGTTATTGTTCCTTTTCCCGATGCAGGGTGTGAGATGTTCGAAATAACAGTGACGCGCAATTACAATGAGAACACGTTCAAAGACGATATGAAGCGGATGTACAACCAGCTCGGCGTTGACGGCAAACCTACTGTGTTCCTTTTCACCGCTGCTCAAGTATGTTACAGAGTTATTTGTATGCGTTGGATAGTATTTTGGTTATATGCGTTAGTAAATTTAGAACTGCTTGTGTTTAAATGCTTTAGAAACTGTTGTCACATTAATTAAAAAATGTAGCGTAAGCGCCGTCTTGGGTTAAATTTTGCTCTTAGCTTAAAGAGATGAGAATTGGAGATTTAGGTGAGATTGAAAATATAGATTGCTATGATTTTCTGATTATACTTTTCTCTGTGTCATCTAAATTTTTATTAGCGTTTTCTTTATCAATTTGTTAATATACGTGATTTTAAACATCACTTTACTCCTTAATTCTAGATATTAGAAGAGGGTTTCTTGGAATTTATCAATAACATCCTTATGATCGGAATGATTCCTGCTCTTTTCGGTGACGATGAGAAGGACGCCATCATTAATGCTGTTAGAAACGAAAGCAGTGAAGCGGGATACGGCGTTGCTAAGTAAATTATTATTAGAAAATAGGCTTTTTTTAATATCCATTTTAAATATTCCACATAAAAAGACTGTAAAATTTCCATATTCAATTACTTTTTTCCACTTCCACATATTATGCCAAACCAGATGATCTCTATGAAATGTGGTACTGAGACAGATTACATAAAATTATTTTCAGGGACGCAGTATGGAACTTCTTCTGCAACAAGTGCGCCAACAATCTGCACGTGGTGCTATCTATGTCGCCCAGCGGTGATATATTGAGAAATAGGTATAAAATAACCAGGTTTTACTGTCAACTATAGGTTTTATTATTACCCCAACTCACTGTTTACTTTCATTTGTTTCTTTGTTGTAACTTTCTATTATCAACTCCTGTTTGAAATTTTAGGTGCCGAAGTTTTCCCGGCTTAGTGAACAACACCACCATTGACTGGCAGTTTCCGTGGCCAAAGCAAGCGTTATTAGCTGTTGCTAATGTATTTCTAGCGGATGTAAGCAAATTAACTCCATTATTATTTGACGCTGATTTCAATTTCTTGTGTAACACCAATGGGCACTGATAATTATTTATTAAATCATAAAATAATGTTGGGTTCACAGCATACTGCATACATGTATTTTAAGAACAGTTTTTTTTTTCATTGATATTATTTTATTTATGCTAACCCTTATTACATTTGTAATAACCATTTCTCCACTTGGAACATATAGAAAAGATAAATAAAAACATTTCTAAAATGTCCAACAATTCATTTTTTGTTATTCAACTACAAATAAACGATTTCCACCAGGTGGAAAAAATCCCGGAAGAGTTTCGTCCAATTATTGTCGAGCACGTGGTGCACGTGCACATGTCGGTGGCTCGATACTCGACAGAGTTCCTCTTGCGCCTGCGCAGGAACAACTATGTCACGCCCAAACATTACATGGACTTTCTCACTAACTATCTGTCACTGCTGAATGAGAAAGATGCTTTTATTGTTGCTCAGGTAACATTTTAAACTATATAACATTTTAACTATATCAAAAGACATAAATGTTGTAGTTAAATACCTAAATCATAAGGAAGTGATACTATACCTCTAAAAACTAATGGCTTGCAGTGTGAACGTCTTATTGGTGGTTTAGCAAAGATAGAAGAAGCTAATGTCCAATTAGAAGACTTGAATGCCAAATTGGCTGTACAAAAGGTGATTGTAGCAGAGCAAACCAAAGAATGCGAAATATTACTCAAAGAGATCTCTGTAGGTATGTAAAATTTCGATTCCAAACTACAATCATTAAATTTACATTATTTCTTTAAATGTCAGAAATATTAAAATATCAGTTAATTCGTATTTCTGTAATGAATGATTCAAATGATGCAAAGTTATTATTTGATAAAAATACCAGTGCATGCAAACAAACAAAAACAACTAAATATACAATAAACACACAGCCACGGAAGCAGCAGTAGCGAAACAGCAAGTGGCAGAAGTGAAGAGTGCAGAAATAACAGAGCAAAGTAAAGTGATAGCTGAAGAGAAGTCGGAAGCAGAGGAAGCGCTTTCTGCCGCACTACCGGCATTAGAAGCGGCTAGACTTGCTCTAGCTGATCTAGATAAGAATGATATTACCGAAATTCGGTCTTTTGCTACGCCGCCAGAAGCTGTGCAGGTGAAAAAAAATATTTTGCGTAAAGTAACCCATAAATCAATAGTCGTTGCTAGGTAGATATTGAATGATAGCACCGTTCTTTGTGACATATTTTTGTACATGTTTTTCTATTTTTTGTTGCATATGAGGTAAGTATAGTATGTGTCCATTAAAATACAACTTGATAATAATGTTCCTAGGTTGTGTGCGAATGTGTAGTAATTATACGTGGCATCAAAGATGTAAGCTGGAAAGGAGCTAAAGGGATGATGGCAGATCCGAATTTCTTGAGAAATCTTCAAGAAATGAACTGCGACCTTATAACTCAGAATCAAGTAAAAGCCGTGAAGGCACACATGAAGAAGAGCAAGAAACTAGACACTATGCAACAAATTAGTAAAGCGGGGTTAGTCTAAGTGAATCGAATATCCTTTAATTGCGTACTGTTATTACTGTATCTAGAAGTGGTGTGTTTTATATCTAGCAGTAGTCTGTTGCTTTTAATTTCGTAATGTTTCTACTTAGTTAACAAATATCCACAGATACGGTCTACTAAAATTCGTGATCGCCGTACTTGGCTACTGCGCCGTATACAAAGAAGTGAAACCCAAAAAGGACAAAGTGGAATCACTCGAGAAGGAATACACGGAAGCGTGCAACTACCTCGCGTCGCTGAATCGTGAAATTGACAGACTGCAACGTACTTTGAACGGACTCAACACGAAATATGAAACTGCAATGTTGAGAAGACAAGAGCTACAAGAAGAAACGGATATCATGATGCGAAGATTGGTAGCAGCCGACAAGCTAATGTCTGGTCTATCGAGTGAACAGAAACGGTGGACTCTAGATTTGGCAGCGTTGTACGTGGAACAATCTAGATTGATCGGGAACTGTTTGCTTGCTTCTTCTTTCTTGAGTTACGCTGGGCCATTTTCATTCTCGTTCCGACAAACTATGATTTATGAGGACTGGTTGGGTGACGTGCTCGAAAGAGGTATACCACTGACGATGCCTTTTACGATTGAAAGGAATTTGACTAACGAAGTTGAGATCAGCGGGTTTGTACCTTTTCTTTCTGTATGTTAAAATATATAAATTTAAAAAAATATAGAGTCGGATTTTTTTTCGCGATGTCGAGATGATAAATTAGATTTTTACATTTAACGTTTAAAACTGTGGTTTCCTGTATATTTAGGTGGAATTCAGAAGGTCTACCGCCAGATGAGTTATCAGTACAAAACGGCATCTTAACAACCAGAGCATCTCGATTCCCGCTCTGTATTGATCCTCAAACACAAGCGTTAACTTGGATCAAGAAGAAGGAGTCTAAAAATAATTTAAAAGTGTGTACTAATATCTGAAAAAATCGTAAATTTATTATGATAAAGGTTGTAAAAAAAATTTCATGTGCATATTTTCTTTTGTAGGTTTTATCTTTCAACGATCCTCAATTCCTACGACATTTGGAAATGGCTATAAAGTACGGAATGCCAGTTCTATTCCAAGATGTCAACGAGTACATTGATCCAGTTGTGGATAATGTGCTCGAAAAAAATATTAAAGGTAGAAATTTATAATCATTTTATAAGCAACTTTTGAACCTTTTCTTTCATGAAATGTTATTTTAGCGGTATTGATAAATGCTGATTCTATAGGTGTTATCCCGTCTTCACGCGGACTATCGAAGACGTTATCTTTTTTGAAGTTGTCTAGAATCCTTTCAATTTTACCTGAAATTGTCTCAAATTATAATAACATAACATGGAAAAAGATGAATGAAAAAATATGATGAGTTCTTTACAGACCTATACATCTTATTATGCATTGTATTTATCTGGTGACCCAAACAAATTGAGATTCGTTCTTCTTTTGTTTTGTCATTTTCTCCCCACGTATAGTGGAGAGCGGTCGCACGTTCGTGATGCTGGGCAGCTCTGAGGTGGACTACGACCCGAACTTCCGCATGTACCTCACCACCAAGCTCGCCAACCCGCAGTTCAACCCGGCGGCCTATGCGAAGGCCGTTGTTATCAATTATACTGTTACCGTTCAGGTATTTGGAAATGCTCTGTTTATTATGTATTTTTTTAATAACAGTTTTTCGCAATGTGCTCTATAATATTATGGGGTTGGATTTTGTGATCTTATCGTATTATTATGTTATATCGTATTTGTTTTAAAAGCCAATGCAGTCGACATAAAATAAAACTTCCTCCTCCTTTTTAGAAGTTGGTGGCAATTAAAAACTATAATTTATTATGATAATGCTGGCGATCTCGAAATTTTTAAATATTTGTTCTTTATTCATGTCGCAATATTAAAGACCAATGTTTGCAAACGTTTATTTTTTCGCCAGGGTCTAGAAGATCAGCTCCTCAGTGTAGTCGTACGAGCCGAAAGAGCGGATCTAGAAGAACAACGCGAAAGTCTAATCATAGAAACAAGCGCGAACAAAAGTTTGCTTTCGGGACTCGAGGACTCGCTGCTACGTGAATTGGCCACTTCCACTGGTAACATGCTGGACAATGTGGAGCTAGTCAACACATTAGAGAATACGAAGTCGAAGGCCGCTGAGGTAATTTTGTGGGGATTAATTATAATTTTTAGTGTGGGAAATTTTAGTCTTGAGTCTGTAGTCGAGTCGCGAGGATCCGCTACTGCGATAAAGTAAATTAGCATTTCCTAATAGTAACTATAACTTATTTTCAACATAAAACAATATAACTAAACAAATATACCATACAATCCTAATACTATTATAAAGGCGAAAGTTTGTGAGGATGTATAGATGTATGGATGTATGGATGTATGGATGTTTGTTACTCTTTCACGTAAAAACTACTGAACCGATTACAATGAAATTTAGCACACATATAGAGGGTAACTTGGATTAACACATAGGATAGGTTTTATCCCGGAAATCCCACGGGAACGGGAACTATGCGGGTTTTCCTTTGAAAACGCGGGCGAAGCCGCGGGCGGAAATCTAGTATTGTATATATCATCATCATCATCACTTTCAGCCTACACTTGTCCACTGCTGGACATAGGCCTCAGTCATGGTCATATAAATCACAGCAAAATAGATGAGAAACGCAGTCGGTGTACTTATCTTGATGAACCTGTGTCTGATAATGTTATTCTAGATTCTACAAGTCCATGCTTTTTATAGGTAATGGAGAAACTAGAACTCGCAGAAGCAACGACGAAAGATATAGAGAAATTGAGAGACGGCTACAGGCCGGTCGCAAAGCGCGGCTCCATACTTTTCTTTGTCCTGTCTGATATGGCCGGCGTCAACACCATGTATCAGTACTCGCTATCATCGTATTTAGATGTAAGTATCACTGCAGATCGAACTGCATCACGAATGCATGAAATGCATCATGAAACTGCAGCACGAAATAAGTTATTGTATAACTTATTTCGTGTTCTCATTGGAATACTTTGCACTTTTTTATTTTTAATTTTGGTGAAATCGTTAAAATATATTTCCCTACAGGTATTTTCCTTTTCGCTTCGTAAAGCGATGCCAAATGTCATATTGGTGAAGCGTCTCAAGAACATTATCGACATGTTGACGAAAAACGTGTATGATTATGGATGTACAGGTGAGATATATTTTTTTTGAAGTGAAAACTTCTTTAGCGGAGTTGGGTATAAAATCTTAAACTCGCGTCAGGACACGTGGCCTGATCGAAAAAGCGTAAGACGGATACCATTCCAAAATATCAAACATGCTGAACGTTAATAATCAAGTTTTCACTTCTGCCGGCACTCCTGGAGTGCAACCCGTCTTTTTTTTTTATTTATACTTTTATGGTCAACATAATTTATTTGAGCTATTTGTAAAAAAAGGGATTGCTTTTGCGTTGTTTGAATGTGAATTTTTAATAATTACAACTGTATTTTCTTCTATAATAAAACATACCTAAATAGCAGTTTAACACAATTTAGGGGAACACTTAAATAATAACTTTTGCAATCCTATCTCAAATAAGAAAGAAAGAATAGATGAACTATGTATAAAATTTATTCTCAGGTATATTCGAACGCCACAAGCTGTTATTCTCGTTCCAAATGGACATAAAGCTGGAACAGAGCGAAGGCAACGTGAGCCAGATGGAACTGGACTTCTTCATCAAAGGGAACATTTCGCTGGAGAAGGCGGCCAGAGCGTGCCCCGCCAGTTGGTTGCCGTCGCAGGTTTATTATTTAATTTCGATGTTATTTACTTTCTCATGTATTTTTGGGAATGCTCGATGTATTCTTACACGTAATTAGCCAAGTGTGTGCCCACCAAATTAAGAATATTCACCTTGCACAAAAGTAATTATTTTTTATTATCGATTTTCGACTGTCTTCTCTCGTTGCAGGGTTGGCAAGACATCATGAAATTGAGCATAGACTTTCCAGAAACGTTCGGAGACTTGCCGGATAACATTAACAATAATCTTGAGCAATGGCAGGAGGTTTGCTACACATACGCTTAATCTTTTATCGTATTCTATCGTAGAGAAATTATCATTTTATAACGATTCTTCTACCATACCTTTCTGATTCCTTTAACCACATAATATGCTGACTAAAAGCTAGTATTTTATAGTAGCATTGCAGAATAGTTAATGTAGCATACAACCTTCTTTTTACCCTGTACCATGCCAGTTAAGCTACGGATCATTAAAAAAGTTATTTCGCACGTAGTGGTTCGACAGCGACGCGCCCGAATCGTCCGAGATCCCCAACGACTACCGTTCCCGCGTGAACCCGTTCTCTCTCCTCATGCTGCTGCGCTGCTTCCGCGTGGACCGCATCTACCGCGCGCTCACCGACTACATCACCGTCACTATGGGCGAGGAGTACATCACGCCGCCGGTCATCAGGTAAGCAATTTTGAAAACAATCACAAGCACATGTGATTTTATGTTCGTTTTTGACTTATACTTCTGCTAACAAATATGGTATTTTCAAATAAAGTAGAAAATAACGTTAATAAGAAGATAAGTTAAAATAATAACAAGCCTATTCTTAATTGAAAGGTGCACACAGAACACAATTAATGTAAAATTTCAAAGTAAACAACCATATCGTCAATATAAGAGAAAATATTATGTGTATGTGTGCCGTGGCTCTCAGAAAATCCCAGACTTATATTTCCGCTTGAACTAACATTTTTAGCTACATTAGCTTTAGAAAATTTATCGTTTCTTTAATTTTTCGAACTTTCAACAGCCTCGACATGATATTCGAGCAAACCACGCCCTACACGCCGGTAGTGTTCATCCTGAGCCCAGGCTCGGATCCGACGGCAGATCTGATGAAGCTCGCAGATCGCTGCGGCTTTGGCGGCGGCAAGTTCAAGTATCTATCGCTTGGACAGGGGCAGGAGGGGGTGAGATAAATAAATAGATTTGAGGTCATTTATAGGTCAATGTACGGACCGCTGAATAGGATTTTATCAAAATATGATATGTAAATACATATTTAATGATAACTCCTCAGTTCTCAAAATATCTTGAGCTTGAGATAAAAAATACTTTCAAGCACTTCTCGCTTGGGCGTTTCGTTTTTTACGACTATCTCTTCTTCATAATTTGATTGCGTATAAATTTACAAAACTAGCACTGTAACTTAGTTCTTTATACTAAATCTAATTTACTATATATAAAATATTTAAACTGCATCTGAATTGCAATTTGATCCTATAAATTCTCCACCAGGCTGCCCTATCCCTGCTCGAAGGCGCGATCTCCCACGGTCAATGGCTGATCCTGCAGAACTGCCACTTGCTGGTGTCGTTCCTGCGCGAGCTGGAGAAGCAGCTCGAGATGATGGAGAAGCCGCACCCGGAGTACAGACTCTGGCTCACCACGGACCCCACGCCCACCTTCCCCATTGGTATACTGCAGAGGTCGTTGAAAGGTGAGGGTAGCTCTATAATATGCGAATAGAAATTAATGGAAATATTTTAAAATTAAATTAAAATATTGCTTAAATTTAAACTTACACTTGGTGGAAAAATAAGTCGATTGTTATAAATAAAATTTTAAATGTTCGTTTCTTGTGTGAAATCAACTACACTTACTGTTTTTTAGGAAAATACTTAAGATAAATTCGCTGATTTTGACCATTATAATTCAGTCATAATCCTTGATTTCATAATAATTTAATAAGTTTCAATAAATTTCTGTTAAATGATACCTGACTATCCTGTAATATTTCAGTTGTAACGGAACCGCCAAACGGGCTGAAACTGAACTTACGGAACACATACTTCAAGATGCGTGCGCACGCGCTCGATGAATGCCCACATCCGCAGTTCAAAAAACTTGTCTATGTTTTAGCTTTCTTCCACGCTGTTGTACAGGTAACTCTTTTTTCTTTATTTATTCGTATTTATTCAATTATTAATCCCAAAGACAAATTAATATTTCACTGCTGTTTGTATGTATAAGCGCACCACTATATTTAAAAAGAATGTATGCGTGTACTAGAGTACACACGTAAGAAGTGAAACTTCTTTATGACCTTAAAAATGTCACGAGTATGGCGTAACGCAAAAATGTCACGCGTACAGCGTAACGCAAAAATGTCACGCGTACGGCGTAACGCAAAAATGTTACACTAAATTTTTGTCCAACCCCGATAAAGAAGTTTCACTTCAAAAATCGGGAAAATTGTTATAAATTAACGTTCAACTGGAGATCATTTTACAAAATCTAAAGTCAAAATTCCGATCGTATTCTTATTCTTTTCACCCAGTTGAAAACTGCAAGCACACATAGCGCCGTAGAGATGAGTTGAACTATAATATGTAAAATGTTTTCCCTATGTTTTATACGTATAAAATGTTTGGACAGGAGCGTCGCAAGTACGACAAGATCGGGTGGAACATCGCGTACGACTTCAGCGAGTCGGACTTCGTGGTGTGCATGCAGATCCTGCAGTGCTACCTCGAGCGGTGCCACGCCGCCGCCGGGCCCACGCCCTGGGCCACGCTCAAGTATCTCTTTGGAGAGGTGGGGATTTATTTATTTTAGGATATTGTTTTTTTGACGTGACAACGTCTTATAATTCGATAGCGCCGGCTGCACGCACGAAAAAACATGACTCATGCGGCGTTACCTCGCTCTGAGGCGTTCCATGTAAGGCTTGAAGTGCAAGCGAGAGCGCGGAACGAGCGACAAAGGAGCACAATCGGACGTTGTCACGTTCAACTATCGTCAGTAAACCGACTTTACAGACAACCAATTTTTTTTTGTAATTTCAAGCAAGTATGTATAATTATTTTGTGAGTATGTATTAAAGTGAACCTTTTTTATGTGCGTTGAGAGTAAAATTTCAAGATCGCATCATGGCAATACCGTCACGTCATGGTGCAAGGCGACGATTTTGGTATCTTTGAATCTTGCCAAAGAGGTTTCACTTCTGACATGTGTGCTCGACACACACGCTGTTTTTTTAATTTTTTGTAATAATTTTTGTAATCTATTTGTATTTTTTTTAATTGTTGGCTTTTGTAAAGTATCATAATACTTCAGTGATCCGATATTGTTGCTTCCTACCATCGAAACCAGATAAATTTTCCTGCAACGTATAAAATCAAAAATGTGGTCTGCCAATGACAAAACGAAATATAGAAAGTAACATAAGGTACTCTTGAAATGTGTCGACTTTTATTTTCTAAGCATATTTTTGTAAGAAATAATTTTCAGCACTGGAGCTTCGTGACAGCATCTTTATTTATCATCCAGTTAATCCTTTTTTTAGAAAAAATTAACACTTAATGTGCCTTTGTTTCTAAAGGTCACTAGCATAATCTCAAACCTGCCAGTTATATTCCCGTTTTGAAGTGAAAACTTCTTTAGCGGCGTTGGGTATAAAATCTTAAGGCTTTGTCAGACAGGACGCGTACTTAGCGCGCGTCAGAGCGTTAAGTTGACGCCGCGATATGACGCTAAGATGTGTTCTACTACCATCGTAGAATACCGTCAAACAGAGCGCCGGCGCTAGCAGTACGCAACGCTCTGTCGCGGCGTTAGGACGCTTTAACGTCGGGTGTTGTATTTTTTTACAAATTTTATTTTAGCGTCGGCGTTAATAGGCGTAAAATAATAATAAAATACTGCATAATAACCGAAAATTTGATAGAATTGGTTAGAAAATATCCATGCTTATATAATACGAAGGATAGTTCATATAAACTATAAAGATATATCAATGAAGGCAAAATTGTGGGCACAAATCGGAGAAGAAATTAATGAAACTGGTAAGTAAAAAATTCTTCCGACTCCGGAGTTAATATCGCTGTACCATGTTTTGTTCGTAAGTAATAATTATGTAAACAACATGCAGCTTAATAATATCAATTACTGTGTCCTAACGCGCGCTAAAGCGTTCTGTTTGACGAAGCCTCGCGCGACGTTAAAACAGGACGCTGCAGCGCTACTACGCAGCGCTAAAATACGCGTCCTATCTGACAAAGCCTTTAAACTCACGTCAGGACGCGTGACGATCGAAAAAGCGTAAGAAGGATGGATATCAAACATGCTCAACGTTAATAATCAAGTTTTCACTTCTGCCGGCACTCCCGGAGTGCAACCCGTCTTTTTTTTCTCATCTCGTAGGTGATGTACGGCGGTCGCGTGATCGACGACTTCGACCGTCGCGTGGTCGGCACGTACATGGATGAGTACATGGGCGAGTTCCTCTTCGACAAGTTCCAGCCGTTCCACTTCTACCGCGACGCGCATTGTGATTATGTGATACCGCCCGATGGGGAACGGGAGGAATATATTGGTAGACTTTCTGATTTTTTGAAGTGATACTACGATTTTGGTATCTTTGAAATTTGTCAAAGAAAAATTCTAACACGTGTGCTCGGCACGCATGCTCCTTTTTAAATGATTTGTGCAATAATGGCCAATCATATTTTAAAGGAAATCAATATTTTGTACAACGAACCATCATATTTTATACTTCTTCGTATGCATTAGCTATTTTATATCTATAACAGCCTTTACCATTTAATGCCCAAACAAAAAGTAGCCTTTGTCCAAACTATGATCTATATCCTTGCTATATTATATTTATTTTATCTGAATCTGATCAACAAAAATGTTTTACTTTCAAAAAATTATGTTTTTTTTACAGATTTCATCGATACTCTACCACTAGCGAACACACCAGAAGTGTTCGGTCTCCATCCCAACGCCGAGATCGGCTACTTCAGTCAAGCTGTCAGAGAGATGTGGGGACATTTGATTGAACTGCAACCACAAACCAGTAAGTAATTAAACTATAGCAATAAAATCTCCTTAATTTTTGAGTCATCTTTAAATTTTACTCTACCTACAACTTGTATTTCTCCCATTATTTTTCCCAGTAATTATCCATGAATAATTTTTATATTATAAGATTAAACATGTGTAGATTAGAAGGTAACAATATGTAGGTACTTAGCCATGTTAATCACATATTTATTATGTTCATTGCAACCAGTAAGGAAAGCAGAACGTAAGTTACTTTTATATTGAGACGAACATTTTTTTTTTACTGTTGTATTTTTTAATCCAAATATTATATTTATGCTTTTGCCGCCAGTCAGGGAACCGGAAAGTAAGTTACTTACTAACTTATTTATTTTGACATGTGTGTTGGTTTAGTTTTTATTGCTATGGATTTTTTTATTTCCTACAAATAAAAGAAGACTACAAAATGAGAGTGAAATTCAACTTTCATTTTCTAACCTAGTTTGGTTGAAGTTTTTGAAGTGAAACTTCTTTATCGGGGTTGGACAAAAATTTAGTGTAACATTTTTGCATTTTTGCGTTACGCCGTACGCGTGACATTTTTGCGTTACGCCATACTCGTGACATTTTTAAGGTCATAAAGAATTTTCACTTCTTACGTGTGTACTCTAGTACACGCATACATTTTTTTTATATTAAAATTGCTATCGTTTTATGACTGATACGTCTTGTGTATCCTTTTTCTCTTTCTGATGCATGTAATTAGCGCTTATTGGTTTCTGTTAAAGATTTAATTACCTTTTTTATTGTCGATAGGGAAGCGCTTGACCATAATCTCGCCTGATTTTGAGCTGAGCTAAAATGGTAAAATGGTACGCCCTTCCCTAGAAGATACCTGTTCACTCAATGCTTGAATACTCTACTTTGATATTTGATATATATTGTCTCATAAACTTTATCCCTCTAGGCGACAGCGGCGGCACGATGAGCCGCGACGACTTCATCGATATGATCGCGGTGGACATCCTCAACAAGCTGCCCGCTGAGTACGAGATCTGGCGCGTGCGCAAACAGTTCGAGATGAACATGACGCCCTCCGCTGTAGTACTCCTGCAAGAGTTGGAGAGGTAGGGCTGGCTGTAGGTAGATAGAGGATTGGGATTTCTAGGTGGAAGTTATTTGGTGTTAAGTTTTCAGATTTGTGTTTAATCATTTTCCCTTGTTCCAATTGTTGTCAGATTTACAAACTTTTTACTTCCAAAAGCCATCGGTTGCCAGATTTGTAAACTACCCCACATAGAAGGAAATTTGTTCTAGACTTTCAAATTTAAGTTTCACTTCCCAAGAGCAATCTGTTTTCAGATTTATGAACTATCCTCTCTTAAAAGCGCATTCTGAATTTTCAACTACCCTCTCTCAATATCAAAATATTTTCAGGCTTTTTGTCTTCAAATAAACGAATTGTTTACAAACTTGTACTCTCAAAAGCGATATTCTCCCAGATTCAACCGGCTCATAGCGAAAATGCGCAGCACGCTATCCCTCCTCCGCAAAGCGCTAGCGGGCGAGATCGGCATGGACGCAGTGCTGGACAACGTGTCGTACAGCCTGTTCAACGGGCAGCTGCCGCTCGTGTGGCGCTCGCTCGCGCCCGCCACGCGCAAGGGGCTCGGCGGCTGGATCGAGCACTTCACCGCGCGCGCGCAACAGTACACCGACTGGGTGAGTGTACACACAACGTGTGTATACCTATATTAAGAAGAGCTGGAACGTCAACACATTTACACATTTCACATGTTAGGCCGGGAGATACTGACACAAAATTTCGGGTCATTTGTAACAGGATTGTAAGATTTTATTCGTAGTTACACCGGAAAAGTATGGCATGACACTACTGGTCCGGGAGCCAGCAGCAGATTCTATGACCAAGTTCCTCTCAAGCGGTAATTAGTAAAATGTATCAAAGTATAGTATTATGAAGCCTCGTGAACGTCAGCTGGAGCTCGGTTGGGGGGAAGAGCGGTTGTAGCCTCCCGTATCAGCTGACGGTTTTTCCACCAAGATACAGTCAGCTGACATATATATTTATCCACAGTTACATATAAGCTATCATCAGGTAAATTTTTGTTTGAGAGGAAATAACGGAAAATAAATTTTTCTTTAAATTTAACTTTCATGTTCGAGACACCAGCTGACGTATGTTGTAACCAGCTGACTATTTTTTTTCGTTGAGATATTGGGTTAGCTACAATTTGACAAATTTTTAGCTGAGAGGAAATGAATGAATGAATGTATTTTTTTTCCTATGTGCGTTTGAGGCTACAACCGCTCACCCCCCCAACAGAGCGCCAGCTGACGTTCACGAGGCTTTATAATACTATACTCTCATGCGTCTGACGAATTATCTCTTGAGAGGAAATAGTTAACCAAATTTGCACCTGGCTCCCTAACCATACCGACTACATCTTTTTTATGGGCTATCGGTAAATTCTAAAATTTTTGTGTTACAAATCGTTTGACTTTCGCTATTTATCCGACGAGTTCGACTAACGCCCACGCGGCTAGTCCGCCGGTACCAGCGTACCATCATTTTTCTTTTTGTCATTGTGTAATAAGACCCCTGTAGAACCGCCATTCTGTTACAAATGACCCGAAATTTTGTGTCAGTATCTCCCGGCCTATGTATGTGTCATATTTTGCAATTGTTTATAAATACAGGGTGATGTAATTGGTGTAGTCGAATATCTAAAAATCTATGAAGAATTTTGTGATACAGTAAATGGAAGAATTATAGACTATTTTACAGTATTTAATAAAATCATTTTTCGGCATCAATCAATTTTGCGGAAAATCTTTTAGAGCGCTTAGTTGTGACATATCCTAAGCATATTCAATAGAATTAAAAGACGAGCGAATATGCAAGCCAGTCTAAAACTTGAATATTTTGGTCTCGAAGAGCGGCCGTTCCCTGTCATGTCGTATGCGAAGGGACATTATCATTCATGAGTAAGAATTTCTGGTCCATTTTTACTTTGTATGAGACAATACTTTTTAATTTACTACTACTTTTTAATTTACTACCTCCTCGTGTTTTTATACTACCTTTGTAACCAACAAACGCGCTGGGTTCATGCGCCAAAGTAGACTCCTGATCCGGACCCACATTATGATATTCCCGTGATGATATACATAGATGTACCTCCTGAGGATGCCACAGATGGCTAATTATCCCAAGCGTTTCTCCGGCTCGTGTTCTTCGTGGATCCGGATGAAAACCTAACCGGAATCATTGGTGTGTTGGGAGTGAGCGTACACGTGTTATTTGTATTGTTTTTATGACCTGAAATTTAATTATTATTTGATAATAATTGAATGATTATTAATACTTTTATCCAATTGATTATTATTAGAATAAATAATTAAGTTCATCAATTGATTTACTTTTAAATTATAATTTTACATGTAAATTATGAGAGCTTTCATAATTATATTTGCATATAGTTATTTATCTACAACGCACCATTTTACAATTCAAGTCTAAAATGAAACTAGAGTCGCATTTATTTTTGAACATACTGTAAGTGAAATTGCATAAGTGTGAGTACTGTGAACATGCCAGCTTTCCTTAATTGACCGATAGGGTAGTTGGAAATTTTGGGATTTGCTAAAATGAACTGAAAAAAAAACAAACCTAACTCTACATCTTAGTAAGTAGCTTTCTACTGCTGAAAGAAATGAAAAATTACTTTAGTCCTTTTTTGAATTTAACCAAATTTTAATTTTATTTTTTGCAAACATCAAAAGAATAAAATCTTCGCTTTAACCTTAATCTGATACATGCATTTATATGTATATGATGATCCAGGCAACCATGGAGGAGCCGATAGTGATCTGGCTGTCCGGCCTGCACATCCCCGAGTCGTACCTGATCGCGCACGTGCAGATCGCGTGCCGGCTCTACACGTGGCCGCTCGACCGCTCCACGCAGTTCACCAGAGTCACCAAGTATCTGGTGCCCGATGATATCGAGGAGCGGCCTGTTACTGTTAGTAGACGGTGTACTGTTTAGTGTGGTAATTGTTTGATGCAGTAGTTAACGAATGTTTTAGTTTAGCCGAATGCATGAATCTTGCGTTAGTTCACTGTTTTTGAAGTGAAAACTTCTTTAGCGGCGTTGGGTATAAAAGCGTAAGACGGATTTTTTTTTTTTAGCCCATAAATTCCATGCGTAAGACGGATACCATTCCATAATATCAAACATGCTGAACGTTAATAATCAAGTTTTCACTTCTGCCGGCACTCCCGGAGTGCAACCCGTCTTTTTTTTTTTCATTAGCCATATTTCACTATAGTCTAGAATCTACATGATCCATTGCTTCGTCTTCTGTTGGCTCATTAGCGATAGATTGTGTTTAGTGTACTTATTGCTAGCTTCATTTGTCGGTATGCGTTTTTGTTTTTGTTCTACTTGATTCGTTAGCCGTCGTCTCGTGTTGAGTGTACTGCGTAGTCAAGTGCGTAGTTATTAAATTAGCGATGTGGCACTTTTTGACGTACCTAAGCACTATTGTCATAAATAATTTTTGAATTGTTTTCGCAAGTAGGTAGTTTTGGTATTAAAAAAACAACACAAAGAATAAGAGCTTAAATAATAAATGAAATACGTGCATACTGTATAGGGGTGCTACGTCCGCGGGCTGTACCTAGAGGGCGCGCGGTGGGACGCGGCGGACGGCTGCCTGCGCCGCTCGCACCCCAAGGTGCTGGTCACCGAGCTGCCCATCATGTACATCATACCCATCGAGTTTCACAAGCTCAAGCTGCAGGTGGGTTATAGCCTGACGTTAACGATACTTCACACTAGACATTGTTTTAAAAATCTTTGACAAAAAACTAAAATGCCTTCAAATTGTCAGAACTGAAATAATTAATTGATTAAATGCAAATGAACGAGATCTATACAGAAAGAAAATGTGTGCGTGTACACACGTAAGAAGTGAAACTTCTTTATGACCTTATTTTTCAAAAAATAATTTAGCAACTTTACAGAAATACGTCGAATCACGCGTGGTAGGGATAAAAAAAAGATGGCGCGTAACGGAAAAATGTCATGCGTAACGAAAAAATGTTACACTAATTTTTTTTCCAACCCCGATAAAGAGGTTTCACTTCAAAAAAAATTAAATTATTGAAATCATTAAAGAAATCCATTTTTTCAATTCCAAAGCACCTTCATAATTAAATTAAGATTGCCATATACACCAAAATTAATTCTTTATATATTTTTTTATTAGGTATGTCTGTGTGTTTGTATGTGTTAAAATTAATGGTTCTTTCTTTCTCAAACTCCAACAGAACACGCTACGCACGCCCGTATACACTACCTCTCAGCGGCGCAACGCGATGGGCGTCGGGCTCGTGTTCGAAGCGGACCTGTGGACGGCGGAGCACTACAGCCACTGGGTGTTGCAAGGAGTCTGCCTTATCATGAACACCGATTAATTATTAAGCTGTTGCGTAGCTTCTATCGCGGGCCTTGAGCGCGGGGACCGAATCCAGAAATTTAGTAACGAAAAACCTCACGCTCCCCACTCCGACGGGAACGGAGGTGTGGCTTGAAGGCATAGCATGCAATAGCTTTATCGGGGCAGTCCCCGAGTGCCACACGTCTTTTTTATTATTATATACCTACCTGCCCTAGATAATAATTATTAAAATAACTACATTAGGTAGCTACGCAATCCTTAAAAAAACTCAAATATGCTACTAAAATATTCAAGTCAAAAGAAAAAAATCAGTAAAGCGAAGACAAGCTTAATACCATTATTTTAAGGTGTATTCATAAAATGTATCAAAAGCGTATCAATGTAATAAAATGTATTGAACGTAAAAAAACCTTATTCGTACGAGTTAGAGACGAATTTAGCACAGCATTTTTGTGTACTCAGTTGTTATTAGGTATACGAATTAATAATATGATGGCCCAAGCTTCATCATAAGTACATTGTAAACAGACGTTCTTCTTAGTTATTGATATCATAATATTATCATAGTCTTAATTTGTTGTTTATATTATCTCAAATCCCAAACATAATTTTATTTCTCTTACCGATACCTTCTTGGAAATAATTTTAGTTGGAAATGATATCTTATCACAAGCTGTTTGTTTTGCAGAAATATTTTTAGTTTTTTATAAGATAAATGTTAACTTTAATTTATTCAATAAAGACTGATTAAGCTTTACCATTGTTTTGTTTTTAGTACACCTATCATTATATTATTATAATATACTAACGGCCTTACTAATAAAAAGTTAAACAATGGATAAATTTGTACCATTTTCTACCATAGCTTTGTCCTGCTCTTGCTCACATGAAACGTCAATCATAAAAACAAGACAGGTTATTGCAATAATAACTAATCCATTGCAAAGCGAATGGGTAACATTTTATTAGTAAGACCGTTACATTATGAATTGAACCAAAATAATCTCATTTTGGTACTAAATCTACGATCATTTAAACGAAGTATTAAATGAAAACAGTTACGCCAGGATTAAAATAAGCTACTTTTCTTCAAAAAATTACAAAAAAGCTTGAAATGTTCAACCTGACTGCAAAATAATTTCTTGATGATAATATATATTCACCATAACAGAGATTAAATAATCACAAAACAAAACTCTATTTAAATATATTTATTGCACACATTTAGATTTAACTTGCGGTAAACATAGATTATAAAAAGATGAACTTAAAAAATCGTTGAGAGGCTGCCATTTCACCCAGCCTTTATTTTGAAGGAATTCTTTTGTTTTCTCCGAGCCCACATAGTGAGGATCCTGAAACATAAAATATTCAAAATTGAAATTTTTATTCAAATGGCAAAAATTGTTATGTATCAAAACTTCTACTTCATAATATTCTAAAACATAACATCAGTTCACCCACCTGCCTGCTAGGTTTCAAAATAAAAATAAAAAAGTGAAACTTAGGCACAAAATTATTGTATTTGTACAATAAATATTATTGTACGGTTCGACCGTCACGCGACATGCGCTACACAGACCAAAAAGTTTGAGACGATGTAATAATGGATGGAAAGTTTCACTTTAAAAAGATATCTCCATATTATATATATATTGACATGCAAATGTGATGAATCATGTTACTTATTGCTATACTTTCTTATTAAATATATTATTTTACTTGGTCGATTCATATATTTGTCATTTTTATATCAATCCTCCCTCTCAAAAAAGGATAAAAAGTCAAATTATAAGAAATATTCAGACTTACAACAACCAACAAACTTGAGTTAGCCCCATCATCATGTATTCCCATGATCCCTTTAGAAGAGCAATCCACATCACCACCCATCATAACAGGAGAACCATATTTTATAAAATGGGTTTTTAGCGCATCAACTATGTTATCTAGACCTTCTCCTTTGTTCACGTGTAGAATTTTACATGGAATGTCATATAGCTTGTCTATCACAAGACATACCTGCAATTATAAATTAGGAAATACAAGTAATATGTTATATGATTGTAAAAATAGATATATTATGATTATTAAACATTAATTTTTAATTAAATATATGTATGTACATCTATATCTGTAAACATAAGTAGATATAATATTTTGATTACAAATGATTAATTTTCTCTCCATTATAATATACTGATTGAAAATATTATGTTGAAATATAAAGTGAAATTTTTGTTTTCTTTCCATAGCATTTATAAAGAATTATAACCAAAAAATCCTTCCAAATTTCAATCAGATTCTAGATTATAATATTATAACTTACCTCAAAACTACCAATCCACTGTCTTGAACCATGGAATGACTTCGGTTTATCCTCTAAATCAACTAGTATTTTTTGTATTTCCCTGATCGTTGGCACTGATACATCCTTATTAATGTTGTGTTTCATCCAGGAACATATTGTTTGCAAAGTTCTATAGCCGCAACCCCAACCCTGTAAATAAAATGGAAATTATAGGTTATAAAATATGTAAACGTATATGAACATAAATCGTAAAAATGATACAATACCCTATCATCAAATCCATCACATAAATAATGGTAATACTCATAATTTCCATTTACAAAATAAAAATTATCTTTAGAAACATTCTCATCGCTTTCGTGTACGTTTATTAACAAATTCAGTGACTTTGACATTTTAATTTTTTTCATTTGACAATTGACATTCATTAATGTAACACTTGGCATTTAGTGTCAAAATAATACCTATATAATCCTAAAAATATAATATAATCATATAATCCGATATGAACACAAATGGATACAGTA
Organism: Colias eurytheme; assembly: GCA_907164685.1. Taxonomy (NCBI): domain Eukaryota; kingdom Metazoa; phylum Arthropoda; class Insecta; order Lepidoptera; family Pieridae; genus Colias; species Colias eurytheme. The sequence continues at coordinate 33,833 of CAJQZN010039826.1, forward strand.
TAATTATCGTGTTATTTAAAAAGATATCTACATTTTATTAATTAAATTGTCATCTAGATCTATTCTGTAAACTAGTACTAAGCTAGTAATAGTACCACAGACTAGTGTACCTATAGGTACATGCCTATACTAGGACGGTGACTAGGACTAAATCGGAATTTGAAACACTGATCCATGATTCGAATTCGCATATTTTCAAATTTCGTTATAATAATAATATTTTACTGCGTATTTTACTTTAGGTGATTAATTTAGATTCAGGTTTACTACGATAACTACATTATAACTATGTGGGTTGAAATAATGACAGATGAAGATAATGAAAAAAGTAGAGCAATTCAGCCAGAGATTGGAAACCAATAGGATAACTGGATGAAGCCAGGGCTCTCTCCATTCTGTGTATTTTGTAATTAAAAAGAAACTAACTTTCCGTAGACCTTCCTTGCCTTCGCTGGGCAGCCCCATGGTAATGAAATGTTTCAACGCTGTAAAAAGTAACGTTATCTGACTTTGGAATTCTTTACCCTAGATGTTATGAAAATAAGGTCTAAATTGGTTTGCCCTGCTATGTACAATAAAGCATAAATAAAATACATATTGGTAGACCAGCTAACTCGAAAAATACCTTGGATAACTTTCTTCTGGCCTAACTACATTTAAAACTCTTTTGTATTAACATTTCCCTAATTTAGTTTTTCCTTCAAAATAATAGTAAGTATCTATGTATTTATACCCTTATTACTTTTCATTTATGTATTTTATGTATTCAGTATTATTTATTAGGTACGTTCCATAGCATAGCGTAACAAAAAATCGTAATTTTTCTCCTTTACTTTGGGCTGCCAATTTATAAAATAATGTAAAATTTTCCAGATCGCTAGTCGCTACATAAACTAGGTACCTACACAGGGAAGATTTTTTTGTTTGCTTGTCGACAATTAAGAATGACTACATAAATGTGATTTTATTTCATATCGATAAAAATCTGTGTTTTCTAAAATCTATAGATTAGGTAACTAAGTAGTTACCTAGGTAAAATCTAAAAATTCTAAATCAAGAAAAAAATCAAGAATACGTCTGCTAAAAGGTACGTCTGCTCGAACATGATTATATTCCTACGGAAGGTCCCAAAAAATTATAAGAAAACTCCTAGCATCAAAATATTATACCAAAATAAACAGACTGCAATAACAGACAAACGACCGCGAGATTCAAGATCAATTCCACTGAAAAATTTAAAACAAACATCTCCAAATCCCAGTATTAATATCTATTTGTGCATAAAACAATTATCGGAACTCATCGAGGAAAAAAATTAACACGTTTGTCAATGTTTGGTAATGTTTGTTTGCTATGAGCGGGGTTATCTCAACGTATAAAAGTCTTTGCGCCGAATAAATCGACGTTATTCTATTTTTGACTGTTAATCTTTACTGTCTGTGTTTAATTTTTTAAAAATGAAAGCGGTACGTATTTTTTACCTTCTTTTTTTAATTATTGTCATTAATCGATAATCACATTTATTTATTTACTTGATAGATAAATAATTAAAAAAGAGCATGTGTTCCTAACATACCTGTCAGAAGTGAAACTTCTTTGGCAAGATTCGAAGATACCAAAATCGTCCTTCTTCCATGTAAAAACAGCAAATTAGGATTTATTTAAAGACGTTAAATTTCAAATAATAATCGACTCTTTTATGTACCTACATGAAATCAGAAATGATTAGGTAGGTACCTCGTTTATAAGACTAATTTTGTCTAGCGCTAAATTATGTTATGGCGCCAAAAATATTATTATATTCTCATGATATTTTGTTTGCATTATGAGAATTCAAGGCCAGACTGAAGTATTCTTAAAACTTGACATTTGAAACATCTATTATTATTTATCTGTAACATTATCAAAAGTCGCTAAGTATAAATAAAATAATTAATTATGTTTAATATACTATTACCTATCATCTCCATTAAAGTTACATTTAAAACCCTTTTCGGGGTAAACGTGATGTTTTACATATTTTAGTTAACTCTAATTTGAAACAAGGTTAAGTATGATACAATTTTACAGTCTTGACATTAACCATAAATGTAAGGTTATCCGTTATCCTAAGTAAATAAAGGAAATACATACATAATTTTATTATTGTGGAAAATGAGATAAAAAAAAATGTTATGACCTTTTACTAAAATGATAAACAACTGTCTAATCTTCTTATATATAAAAATGAATCGCAAAATGTGTTGGTAAGCGCATAACTCGAGAACGGCTGAACCGATTTCGATAATTCTTTTTTTATTATATTCCTTGAAGTATGAGGATGGTTCTTATGTAGAGAAAACGTAAACATGTACCACGGGCGAAGCCGGGGCCGACCGTTAGTAATTAATAAATTTAACTATAAATTGGTAATATTTATTTTTGAAATTTGACTTTTCTTATAATATTTGGATGGATATTAATAAAAGCAGCTGTAGTTTAGTTACAGCCTACAGGAAACTAACGATTTAAACTATTTAAACGACCGGCTTGGTGTTAACGTAACCACTGACCATCTTGAATCTGGTACTCAGTTAAATTATTTGTCTTCACCTGTCCTTTATTATTCAGAACTTGGTCGTTTTTTAAATATTAAAAACCATCATCGGATGTGACCACGAATATTCAGTTATGACTAATTTTTCTAGACTTATCTACACAGGAAAATGTATCAAATGTGACAGTTAATATCGATAAAAGTATTTCTTAGAACATCTTCGTTTTCAATTTTATCTTATCGTAGGTAACAATACCAATCGAGTCTAGACTCATTACCTATATAACATATTTTTAACCGACTTCAAAAAAAAGGAGGAGGTTATCAATTCGGCCGGTATGTTTTTTTTTTTTTTTTTTTTTTTTTATGTATGTACACCGATTACTCCGTGGTTTCTGAACCGATTTACGTGATTCTTTTTTTGTTCGACGCGGGATGGTGTCGAATTGGTCCCATAAAAATTTTATTCGGATAGGCCCAGTAGTTTTTATTTTATGAGCATTTTTGTCTGTATTTGTAAATGTTGCAAGTGCAAGTTTGAAGTCGGTTGTTTTTAACGCAGTTATTGACTTGTATTGTTCATAAACTGCAACCAATGCTGTTATTATTTTTAATTGCTCGCATAGTAACGCATTGATAGGTTCCCGCAAAGAGTTCACGGCTAAGAGCTTTAAAAAAATCGTTACCTATTATCAAAAGGCTTAATCGTCTTTGCAAGTTGCAACTTTGTTTTGCGGCTTGCCCTTGTCATCAAAAGAAAACCCACATAGTTCGTTCCCGTTTCCTTGGAATTTCCGGGATGGAACCTCTCCTGTATCCTATCCCAAGGCCGTACCATATTTCATCTAATTTGGTTCAGTGTTTTATGCGTAAAGAAGAGACAGACAGACAGAGTTACTTTCGCATTTATAATATTAAATAATTTAGTTGAGAGCATAGGAAAATGAGGACAATATGATGCATTCTAGCTATTCAAATCTAAAAATAAATGTTTTGTTTTTACAGGTACTTCTTCTCGCGGTTGTCGCACTCGTGTGCGCCCAAGGTGAGCGGCAATTATTAATTACATCAAATATTGATCTATGTAGAACAGTCCGAATCCTCCAATGTCACATTGGTGCTAATAAACGATTTTCTATATCTATTGTTACTTGGCAAATGTTTAACGTCTCTATTTTTGACCTTAAATAATTGTCACAAACGATAAAAAAATATAGTTTCTTTTCATACCTAATATTCCAAATATGATTTGCGTAAACATTTATAGAAAATTCGCAAACAATAATCACTACATAGTATAAAAAAATACAATGTATGCTTAAATCTTTAAAACCATGCAACGGATTTTGATGCGGTTTTTTTTTTAATAGATAGAGTGATTCAAGAGGAAGGTTTTAGTATATAATTTATTATGTTTTAGACAAAGCGGGCGAAGCCGTGGGCGGAAAGTTAGTCATTTTTATTTTGAAAATTTGTAAAAGCTTGCAATTTATTTGGCCTGTTACCTTGTTATTGAAAATACTTTTTTCTCTTGTTACAGCATTCGCCGGCCCCTTCAGAGGTCAAAGTAAGGAACCAGACTTTGATTTTTACAATTCCACGTTATAATATTTTACATAACTGTGTATTTACACAGTTATCTACATATAAGCAATACTTTCTTCTAAAGCTCCTGAGGCATCATGAATTCATGAGTCAAACTGATGTATAATAACTTACATCATGCTCTTTTTATAACCTATTTATAAAGCCCTTGATTGTTGATAACCCTTTATATTATATCTGAAGGTCTTATTGAGAAATACGTGTATTTATACACATTATGCTTTTTTAAAGTTGTGTTGCATGAAGCCTGATTGAAAAGGGTTTGGGAACGGTCTCTTCACTCAGATTTTACACGCAATATTTTTCACTATGCTTAAGTCATTGCTTTGCATGCTATTACTACTACACCTACTCATATTATCCTTATAAAATTTATAAGGATAATATGAGTAGGTGTAGTAAATTTATAATATAAATCATTTAATGATGTACATAATTATCACCAAAATAGATGTTCAAATAAGTATAAAATCAAGTCTGGATATCAAACTTTACAAATAGAATAATGATATAATTTGATGTCCAATACTAATAGTGGACCTACCTACCCAAAATTTTAATAATTTAACTAAAAATATATATTTTTACATATATTTATTCATTTTCAGTGCAAGTATGGGATAATTATAGATATAGCCCCATCGATCCGAACCGCGGTAATTTATATTATTTTAATAAAGTTTATTATTGTCTCAAAATGTAGTATATTCACAACCATTCTTATGCATTTTATTTACAGTATATTTTGGCAACTATAGACCTTACGATCCATCTATGGGTAACATATTTTTATTATTTATTTATATTATTTTTTTTATTTATATTTAATTAATTTGGGTATTATTACAACATTTCATATTTTTGCAGTGCATGTTGTCAACAATTATCCGAATGATCCATCACAGGGTATGAGTAAGAATATAAATAATTAGATAATTAAATAAATAAAAAATGGCAAGAATTAATTTTTAAATTATTTTATTTTCAGTTAACGTTGTTGATAATAATCCTTCTCAGGGTATGCATTTTAAATATTAATTTGAGATCAATACAATAGATACGTTACCTACTTATTTAATTTATTAAAAAAATATATTTTCAGTTCACGTAGTCGATAATAATCCGAATAATCCGTCTCAGGGTATGAATTTTAAATGATTTTTTTAATTTACAATAATTAATTTAACTTTTAATCATAAATTAATTACAAATAATTTATTTTCAGTTCACGTAGTCGATAATAATCCAAATTATCCGACACATGGTATGAATAAAACATTTTTAGATTTACAATATTTTTTTTACTTTTAATAATAAATTAATTATAAATTATTTATTTTCAGTAAACGTAGTCGATAATAATTATCCAAACAATCCGTCTCAGGGTATGAATTTTAAAATATTTATTAAATTTACAATTATTTAACTTTAAATCATAAATAAATATAAATAATTTATTTTCAGTTCACGTGGTCGATAATAATTATAATGATCCAAGCCAGGGTAAATAAATAATTATATTAAAATATATTTAAAAAATTATATTAAATATTAAATTAATTCATACTTATATTTTTTGATTTTCAGTTCATGTAGTCGACAACAACTACAATGATCAAACACAGGGTATGATTTAATTTGATAAAATAATTCAAATAAATGAAATACAGTACACTAATGAGTCTGAGTAAATGAATATAAAAACATCATTCCCTTTCAGTACACGTTGTTGACAACAACCCTTACGGACATCACCAAGGTATAATTAATAAACAATGCTTTCTGCTTTATTTAAACCAAAAAAAAATAACTAAACGAGATAATAAACAAATAAAATTCACAAAATTGAAGCCAATCGTTAGGCACTTTTAATTTTTTAATGATTTTTTTTTTAATTTTTACCTTCTTTCTTTAAAACAGGTAACGGACAATGTAAGTAAATTATACAATATATTTTAATATTACATTTAAATCAAAGCAATTTTTTATTAAAATGCATTATATAAAACTTTTCATAAAGAATAACATCTTGTTATTTCATCAATGCTTTTTTGGTATATATCTACCTATTTAAATCATTGCTCTACAAATTGGCTCTACAAATCATTAAGAGTATAGTAATCGTGGTAATGACAACCGTAATTATAACTTCATTCATCCGATGTATATCTTTAAAACTAAACAAAAGTTTAATTTAACATAATTTAAAGCATTTTCATACGCTTGCAGTCTATAAGATAAGACAGCTGAAGACTAAGATTATGTAATCTGTAGCCTGTAGGTTATCAAGTTTTTTATTTATACGTATGTAAAACACTTCTTATAAAAACATTTACGTATTTCTTTGAATAGATACTTTGCATATTATTAAAATCTATATCAATTAAAGTACCTGCTACCCTAAGAGCATCATAATAACTAAGGTATATACATAGATGCTTGCATATTAACATAGATATCTACTAACGCCATTGCCAGTCATTAAAATTAATACTTTCTCTTGCAGGGTTGCATGGGTATAAAAATAAGGCTTTTGTGTATACTTGACATCAATGAACAAAAATGTGTTTCCAAGACACATCCTATTAAAATAAGTTTAATAATATTATTTCTGAATAACAAAATATAATTTTACATTAGTTTTTTTTAATTAATGGTTCATTTGTTTTATTTCAGTTGTCGAAGATCAGGGATTCTACAGACCCACTGTGAACGGTAAGTTTGGCTTTTTAATTTGATTTGATTTCTCAAGACAAAAGAAATAGAAAGATACCGGCTGAATTGATACCTCCTTTTTTTGAAGTCGGATAAAAAGCTAAGTGCTAAAAGTAAAATACAAAAGTTTATAGAGGATTTTTCCATAATGTCACATCTACAAATTATCAACAAATCGGGTTTCTTAAAATAAATTGCGAAACTCAATATTGTCCAAGATAAAACAGATTATGCAAACTGCGGGTTATCTCGTTTGCTATGTAAACAAATTCTATTGATTTAACAATATTTATCTCTGTATGACTTATTTCTTAGAATTTATTTTTAAAAAATAATGTTTATTAAGCATAATTGTTTTATTTTACAGGTAACAACCCGGGACAAGGTGGTTGTAAGTGTTATCCTTTCCTATCCTACTAATATTATAAATGCATATGTGTTTGTTGGTTAATCTTTCACGTCTCTATGTTCACGTCACTGCAGTTGTGTTTAATGAAATTTAGCACACATATAGAGGGTAACTAGTTAGGTGTTTGGGTCGCAGAGCTAGTTAAGCAAGCAAGCATAGAGGGTAACTTGGATTAACACATAGGATAGGTTTTATCCCGGAAATCTCACGAGAACAGGAACTTTGCGGGTTTTTCTTTGAAAACGCGGGCGAAGCCGCGGGCGGAAAGCTAGTTATTTATGATTACGTATATTTGTGTATGAAAAAAAATGTTTTGTATTGTTATAAAAAATGTTTTGTCTTATTAAAGCGAATGATTGAAGCGAAAGCTAAAAAATTTGAAACCAATGGTCATTTCTTGTCATTTGGCTTGCATTCTACTTTATAATATTATAAATGCGATCGTAACTCTGTCTGTCTGTCTGTATTCTTCACGTCTCAACTCCTAAATTGATTCAAGTAAATTTTGATAAAGACATACTTAGAAACCCGCGAAAGAACATGAGCTATTTTTTGAAAGTCCACGGGAACGAGAACTATATGGGTTTTCCTTTACTACACGGGCGAAACCGCGGGCAGAAACAAGTTAATAAGTTAAAAAAAAATAGAAGAAGTGAAACTTTTAGGATGTGTAAATTTTTTTGTAATTATTCATTATTTTATTTTTTTTTCAGTTGTCGAAGATCAGGCATTCTACAGACCCACTGTGAACGGTAAATTTCAATTTAATTCTTCTATAATATTTTCCTTTTTATTTAATTCAATTTCGATACTAAAGTTACAACAATTTGAAAATGAAATCTTGCACTTTATCAATCTTAATAATATAATTTTTCCAAAATATATACCTATCTAAATTGCGTCTTTTAAACTAATTTTAGAACTTTATTGTCCAAGACAGATTATGCAAGCTACGGGTTATCTTGTTTGCTTTTTAAATAAATTCTATTGATTTAACAATTATTATCTCAGTGTGACTTATTTCTTAGAATTTATTCATTTCTTCAAAATGTTAAATTAATTGTTTATTAACTCTATGCCCTTTTATTCTACAGGTAACAACCAGGGTGGCTGTAAGTATTAAATTATTTAAACATTTTTGTTTGTGTGCACACTGCACATACTTAATGTGTGTATGGAGTGTCGAAAAGGGGAATTTGTGTTTCTGTGTATAAAAGTTATAGATATATTATGTACAAAGTAATTTAAAATTTAGCGTGTTGTTGTTGAGGCGTATGGATAAATCCACCTACATACATATTATAAATGCAAAGATGTTTTTGTTTATTTTGTTTATCTTTCTTTCACGCCGCAACAGAGTGATTTTATTGATTTAAATTTGTCTCTAGAGATAGTTAAGATCCTAAATGACATAGGCTTTTTTGCAGCGGCAAAAGATTTATTTATTTAGGTATGCATTTACAACAAAGGATTTAATATTATTTTACATAGCTTATTAAATACATGATGTACCTACCTTTATTATTAGGAAATAGCAGCATTACATTTAAATTACATACATTATTTTAATGTCCTGAAATATTGTTTTATTTATTTTTACAGTTGTTGTTGATGAAGCTTTCGGCAGGCCCTCAGTCCGTAAGTAAAATTTAATAGAATTATAGGCTTATATTATATTCTCACTTTTAAAATAGATATGGAATTCGGTTTAATTATTATTAAATTAGTTATCTACCTTTAAATTAGTATCATTAAAATTGTATTTACTTAAAACATTAATAACATCCCTATTGTCTTTGCTCGTTCCAAATGAGAACTATTTTGTATTCTGTTTAGTTATATAAATTAAAAATTTATTTTTATATTTTTATCATCATATTAATATCCATATTATTTCTTACAGCCAATAACCAGGGCGGATGTAAGTATTTATTTCATACAAAAAATAGCCAATATTATTTTTCACATATTTGCTTATTCACTTCATTTCATTTTCGTCTATTTCAGATCAAGTAGATGAATTCTTTAACAGAGACCGTAACCGTATGTATTAAAATAAATTGAATATCTGTAATATAAAATTAATTGAATAATTTCTTGCCCAACTTTAAGACGTTGTTAAAATCTATAATATAAAAATGCTGTTAAACTCTGAAAATCACAATCACAATGCCTACTTTAATTAATTGCCGAATGATAAAATAAATAAATAGCCTAGGTACTTGATAAAACAAACAAAACTTGTATGGAAATCAATATTTAGGTAAAGAGAAAATAATATAAACCCTACAAAATGTGAATAATTAGATATTAAAAAATATTATTCAGACTTTTTGTAAAGTTATTATAAAACATGATCTAAATTTAAACAATAGATACTATAATATTTAAATTTAATGCCAAAACCTTTTTCAGCTAACGGTGGATACGAGCCTATTGGTAAGAATTATTTATTTTAAAACAAAATCAATTTACGTAAATAAAATAGTATACGAATCCCATAAAGTTACAAAAAACAATTTCCAAAATACTTGAGTTATACTGTATAATGTATAAAATAAATATATACAATACAATAAAACAATAATACAATAAAACTTCAGGAAAAAGTCAATATGAGCAAGGCCTATCAATTACCGATCGGTATAATTGCCAGTCGATTTTAAATAAAAAAAAAGATTGAAATAATTACATTTTTATATTTCTTCTTTTCAGACAGGGAACCAGCTTTCGTCGATGGAGCTTGTATGTTCTCTTTTATTTATTATCTTAATCTTTTAACTATATGTATAATACAAAATACATTCCTACAAAAATAATATAAACCTATGTATAAAAACATTATAAAAATGTAATTTGTATTAGTAAAAAAAATAAAAACGCTACCTACATTATTTAAACAAATGATGAAATTATCACTCCCTCTATAGCTTATTGCAAAGAAATATAAATAGAAACGATTTTAAACAGTTCAGATATAATTAATTTACCATGAAAAAAAAACAGAACACGTAATTCAATATTTTCCATTCACAAAATACATATTATTCTATTCAATTTAAATACAATAACACCCTATAGAACCACATTAACGATCACCAACAATAGCTTTTTTAGAAAAATATAAAAAATGTTTAAGTATGATTTTTTAAACTGTTCTTTTATTTTTTCAGACAACAGACCTCACGCTCGCGGTGGAAACTAAACAATAAGAACATCCAGCCATATTCAGATTTCTTCTCGAATACGCTTATGTTATTAAATATAATGATAATCTAATACCAGTGACTTAAACCTTACATATTTGTAAACTCTACCTTCAATAATAAATGTTTAAAATATAAAACTGTACAATTATAATAGACTGTGTTGTTTTATTTAATTTAAGCCCTTTAAAACAATGAAAATATAATATTTATATATCCTTATATAAAGATTAGAAAATATGTAATAGGTATGTATTTTAATAAATTAATCATCAGAGAGCACACAAGTAGATTTTGGAGCATAACAAAATAAATTATACGTAGATAAATTGAATTATGGTAATAAGTACTTAGTTTATTGAAGCATAATACAAATTTCCTTCATTTTTTTACTTTTGAATTTTGAAAAAGTCACTAACCTTTTTATTTATTTACTAGCTGATCCGCGCTGTTTCACCCCCGTGGCTCCTTTCCTGTTGGTCGTAGTGTGATGATACTTCCTCCTTCCTCCTTAATCGCCTTCCGCCTTCCTCGATAAATAAGCTATCTAACACCGAAGGAATTTTTCAAATCGGACCAGTAGTTCCCGAGATTAGCGCGTTCAAACAAACAAACTCTTCAGCTTTATAATATTAACTATAGATTTTTAAATCTTTTTACCCAAAAGTTACAATGTATGTAAAGAATAAAACATAATACACTAGGTAAAGAAAATCTATCTAATACCACAGAATACAATATAATAGTAGCTAAATGCTAATACATTGGACTTATTGTGGTACAGAAATATTGTTAAACATTGTATCAATATGTAAGCTTAAAAACTAATTAATAATAGGTACTTAACTAAATCACTAACATAATAATGTCTTTTAATTTCTAATTAATAAATTAATTGCATCCGTTTCTTATCTCGAAGGAAATCTACAATAAGAGATGTAATTGTAACAATTTTCTTTATTTCCAAAGAAATAATTAAATAATTGACAGAATGAGGCTCAAATTGTCGTGTGATTTTTATTGTTTTATTAATAGTGTTTGAATGAAAGGATAACTGTAACAATGAGTATATAAGGATGTGTATGTTTTAATTGAATTATAAGGAAGTTGATCCTACATCAAGATGGCGAGATTTCTGGTGAGTGCATTCAATGTACTTATAGCGAATTAATTTAAATGTAACCTAATATATTTTTCTCTTGTTAAATTAAGAGTTATTTCTAATATTTTTCTTAATATATTATATATTTATTGTACCTAATTACGTTAATGCGTCGTTTTGTAATAAAAATGATTTTATATGTAACTAGCGGTCCGCCCCGGCTTCGCCCGTGGTACATGTTTACGTTTTCTCTGCATAAGAACCATCCTCGTACTTCAAGGAATATAATAAAAAATAATTATCGAAATCGGTTCAGCCGTTCTCGAGTTATGCGCTTACCAACACATTTTGCGATTCATTTTTATATATAAGACTAGCGGTCCGCCCCGGCTTCGCCCATGGTACATGTCTATGTTTTCTTTCCATAAGAACCATCCTGGTACTTCAAGGAATATAATAAAAAAAGAATTATCGAAATCGGTCCACCCGTTCTCGAGTTATGCGCTTACCAACACATTTTGCGATTCATTTTTATATTATAAGATAAGAAGATGTAACGCGCTATAGTAAGGACCTATATAGTTCTCAAGGGGGCATTAACAATATATTAACCTTGTTGTTATTAAAAAGTTTTTAAATTATTGTGATCTAGTAGACTGTAGAGCGCGGCCTTATGCCATAGAGCTAACTCTAAATGCTTCACATTTTATTCCGAGTTTTCATAGTCAAACGCCAAATCCATTTCCCACTTTTTGAGTGTTAGAACAAGAAAATCTTTTAATCATTTAAATTAAAAATTACCTACTAAATTGTGTAAACCAAAAAGTGCTAGTAAAACAGCTAAAGGGGTTGTTTAACATATTTTTTAAAGAACTTACTTCAATAATTCTTGCTCTTCACAAAACGGAAAAATTGTTTAAGATTTTTATTTTACTGTACCAATTAAAGTACTCCACAGTCCAATCCACCTATACAATATTGATAGCCGTTAATCAGTTAAAGAAGAACTATTGTTATTCGCAAAATTATTAAAAACTCAGTAACATTTAAACACGTGATCCTTATTCTTTAGTCTGTATCAAAGGGTAGAGCGCAATTCTGTGCTGAAATTACTTAAAGTTTTTTTTTTGATCTTTTAAATAATTTATCCAATTGAAAAAGATCCTAGTAATAAACATGATGTTTAAATCTCCACAGGTATTGACATGCGTCTTGATGCTGGTATCAGCGGCACTAACAGAAGAAAACTCTGAAAACCCGAATAATATGAATCATAACATGAACCCTGACATGAACCACATGAATCCAAACATGAATCACATGAATCCGAATATGAATCACATGAATCCGAATAATCCAAACATGAATCACGTGAATCCGAGCAACGTAAACCAGAATATGAAACCGCCTGGCGACGCACCAAAGCAGCATAACCATAATACAACAAAAACGCAAGATTTACCAAAGCCACCAGAAAAACCTGAAACCCCAACAACCGCTGGAAAAAATTGAGTCAATAAATAATATTTTGTGTTAACGGTATAAGTTGTGAATAATATAGATGTACGTTTTGTATCTATGTATGTTTAATTGAGATTAATTTGATCTACGATGACATTTACGCTGTTTACGGACTCGCTATACTTACAAATCTTACAATATACCTATGTATTGACTAATGATAGACAAATAAATATTGCAACATTATTATCGTGTCTTTATTTAATTAATAAAATTAGGACAAACTTTTATAATATGGTTATCAATCGACAACGTATTATTTTCCGCGCCTCTACCTTCTTGCGACAAATCCAAGCTGCCGTCTATCATACATCAAGGGTATCCCTTGTAATATATACTTAAATACAGGAACTGTTCAAGCTAACCAATAAAGATTGATTCACATTATGTGTTTACATAAACACTAAAAAATAAGTATTCTCAAAATGCTTTCATATGACTGGGAGTAAACCAAATCACCAACAATCTATTGATGTGTTAATTACATTCAGTATTTAAATTTAGACTTTCGTTAATATGCAAAATGTGAAATGAACGTTGTACATGTTACAGTTCATGAAAGTTTTCAGGAAGAGTTGTGGCAATAAATTTAAAAATTATTACGTGCTCT
>CAJQZN010039826.1:62536-88706 GCA_907164685.1 Colias eurytheme
TGTGTTAAGCTCAGTTAGTGAAAACTGAATGAATAGCTATGTGTTAAGCTCAGTTGGTGAAAACTGAATGAATAGCTATGTGATAAGCTCAGTTGGTGAAAACTGAATGAATAGCTATGTGATAAGCTCAGTTGGTGAAAACTGGAAGTAAATAGCAGATATACGTTAAACTCAGTACCTAGACGAAAAACTGTAGTCAATAACTTTGCGTTAAACTCAGTAGCTAGTCATCAATAAAATAATAAGGCAGAAGGCTATCGAAGTATTGAAAATACAAACAATACAGTGCCTAAAATTTAATGACACAGACAATTAGTATTGACAATGAAACCGATATATCAGATAGATATTAAAAGCCAAACTTCATCTAATGAAGATGATTATTAGCCGTTTCATTATTTACTGTGCGCATAATACATTGTATATTTACTCCTAATTCACATGAGATAATTGAAAATAGGAATGATGCTAAACAATGAAAAATGCAATTAATGATGAACTATATTCTTTATTTGTAAATAAAAAGCTTGTACTTTAGTATCAAAACCAAGTAGTACAAATATTGTATATAATGAAAATGGATATTATAAAGTACGATGAGTTCGGAAATCCATAAAAGTGTAAAGCCCGTTTAGTTGCTAGAGGTATTAGTAAAAATATCGGTTGCAACAATTTTGAACTTAAGTCTTTTAACAGCAGCATGGCTTGTTAGTTTACCAGATTGATTAAACTGCATTTTAAGTGGTCAGTTAATCGTACAGTATATTAAAATACTTGAGGGTGTGAAAAGTGAAAACACTTGTGAACCCCGATTGTAAATTAAACAAAGCATTAGGTAGCATATTGCTTAAAAAGTTGCCAGATGTTGGATTGAAATATTTGAAAAGACTATTAGAAAAAGGTTTTACAAATGATTTTAAGGATCGATTCATGTACATACTGAATAGATGAGATATCTATAATAATATTTATACTGAATTAAATGTGGACGATCTAGTGATTATAGTGAGTGACTATTGTTGAAAAACGATGCAGAATTTAATGAATTAATTTAAAATGGGTGATTTAAAAGGAGGTTAAATTCTTATTAAGCTTTAGAATCACGAGACAAAATAATGTCGTAACACTAGATCAAAGCACATAAGTAAATATTAAAACCGTATGAAATAAACTTAGTACAATGGGTGATCAAAATCTTCTTACATAAAATTCAATTTAGATTTTGAGGCAATGGAATCCAATGAGAATGACGGTATTCCATTTCGAATTCTTATTTGAAATCTAATGTATTTAATTTCATGTACAATGATCTGACTTTAACTATAAGCAGACATGTGAATGAAAATAAACAAGAACTCGGTAATGTTTAAAAACAAGTAGATTAAAATTAAATATGTAAAGGAAACATATAAGAACAAATTAATAAGATACTTGATTCTAATTAGACAAATTGATAAGATAATTGATTCGAGTTAGTATTTAAAAGGAAAAGTACAACGGGTTACTTCTTCTAGTTGTATGATTGATGTACAATATGTTGGAGTACAATAAGGCAGGTTCTTCTACAGAAGCTGAATATATGGCTCTGTATGTAGCTGTTAAATGCAATATGGTTGAAAAAAACTTTAGCAGCAGGTATAAACCTGAAAACTAAAGAACCTATCTTAATATATGAATAGTAAAATGGATGTACTAGCTAACAATCCAACAAGCCTTATTAGATCCAAACATATTGACATCAAATATTAATTCATTTGGGATCAATATGAGAAATAATACTAAAATTATTAAACATATGTCAACAGGTGTTCAAATTGCAGACATGCTGACAAAGCCACTACCAGGGAGGTTCCTGGAGTTAAGAGCGAAAATGGCATCAGAAGATTGATTAGTAAATAAGTTGTATCTTGATGTAAACTTATATATTTTTAATGATCTGATAAGGTTTTCCTGGGTTTCCCTTATCGTGAAGACAAATGTCGGATCACTATGTATACGGTTAGTAACAACCGTCCCAGACAAAGAGTAAGCGGAAGGTATGTCGATCAGTATTAAGAGTATTGTATTCAACTTTAGAATTTTGGTTATCATGATGTATTAATATAATTGTATATGTATTAATATGTAATTGCAATTAAAATTGTAACTTGGAAAAGAGATTAACTTTTGAGGGGGCGTGTTGAAATATTGATTTCATTTACAAAAGTTTCTCTCTTAAAAAAGCAATTACGTTTCTTACACTATACGTGCGTGATTTATTGCAACGACCTTTTTTCTTATCATGCACATTTGGTAAACCTATTGTGAGTCCTGTATACACTCAACACTTGGTAACACATGTTAAACCTTGTGAATATTTATTGTATAGATTCCTAGAAGTACGGGTAAGAAATACTCGAAGAGGGTCATAAATAAAGGTATAATTTTGAGTGTTATATAGACCCTAAAACAGTTGAGTTATATAGCTCTTTGTGACTAGTTCACTCGTATCCTTCAGACTGTTAAGACATACCTCCGATACTCTATTTGAAGATAAATAAAGTGACTATCTTCCTACAACAAAGTGCTTGAATTATTTACTAAAATTAATCACACCACTATCCATAATCCCAATAGTAATAAAAAAATGTATAAAGAATTAATTTTGGTTTATGGCAATTGGCAATCTTAATTTAATTATGAAGGTGCTTTGGAATTGAAAAAATGGATTTCTTTAATGATTTCAATAATTTAATTTTTTTTGAAGTGAAACCTCTTTATAGGGGTTGGAAAAAAAATTAGTGTAACATTTTTTCGTTACGCATGACATTTTTCCGTTACGCGCCATCTTTTTTTTATCCCTACCACGCGTGATTCGACGTATTTCTGTAAAGTTGCTAAATTATTTTTTGAAAAATAAGGTCATAAAGAAGTTTCACTTCTTACGTGTGTACACGCACACATTTTCTTTCTGTATAGATCTCGTTCATTTGCATTAAATCAATTAATTATTTCAGTTCTGACAATTTGAAGGCATTTTAGTTTTTTGTCAAAGATTTTTAAAACAATGTCTAGTGTGAAGTATCGATAACGTCAGATTATAACCCACCTGCAGCTTGAGCTTGTGGAACTCGATGGGTATGATGTACATGATGGGCAGCTCGGTGACCAGCACCTTGGGGTGCGAGCGGCGCAGGCAGCCGTCCGCCGCGTCCCACCGCGCGCCCTCTAGGTACAGCCCGCGGACGTAGCACCCCTGTGCACATACATCCGTACTAATATTATAAATGCGAAAGTAACTCTGTCTGTTACTCAATCACGCCTAAACTACTGAACCAATTTTCATGAAATTTGGTATGGAGATATTTTGATACTCGAGAAAGGACATAGGCTACTTTTCCCGGAAATCCCACGGGAACGGGAACTATGCGGGTTTTTTTTTTGACTGCGCGGGCGAAGCCACGGGCGGAAAGCTAGTGTATTATAACATCAAATAAACAACACAAACACAAATGTAATTGTAATTTAAATACCAACAATACGAGCGAGCTAAAGGTGGTCAAGCAGTGAGGTATCCCGTATCGCTAATTATTATTCAGACAGTGAAGTATCGCTTACGAGTTGAGCAGTACATTTAAAAGAAACTATACAGTACGCTAAACACAACACACAGCTAAGGAGTGACGCCTACACAATACACAGTAAAAAGGTGCCAACAAATTAAGCTGTCAGTACACGAAGCAAAATCTATCGCTTAACAGTCAAACAGTGCTACTGTTAAACACATGAACACATGAGAAAATGAGTCAGGCAGTACACTAACCCAAATTATAGCTACCGAGTTAAGCAGTACACAATAAATAAATGCTCACTTACAAATTAATCTAGCAGTACACTAAACACACAACTCTAACACTAAACATCAAACAGTTCACTAACAGTAACAGGCCGCTCTTCAATATCATCAGGCACCAGATACTTGGTGACTCTGGTGAACTGCGTGGAGCGGTCGAGCGGCCACGTGTAGAGCCGGCACGCGATCTGCACGTGCGCGATCAGGTACGACTCGGGGATGTGCAGGCCGGACAGCCAGATCACTATCGGCTCCTCCATGGTCGCCTGGATCATCATAATATACATAATATAAATGCATGTATCAGATTAAGGTAATGAAAAGTGAAGATTTTATTCTTTTGATGTTTGCAAAAAATAAAATTAAAATTTGGTTAAATTGGACAAGTAATTTTTCATTTCTTTCAGTAGTAGTAAGCTACTCACTAATTAATGTAGAGTTACCAACGATTGTTTTTTTTTCAGTTCATTTTAGCCGGGCCCATTACAAGCATCCTACAAAACAGACAATTGTATAGGACCGATCACAGGGACCGATCCACCATAATATTATGTTGTAATAAATCGTTCTGAACGAATCGTTCGAACTTAAAACTTGGGAATAATTGGCGCATCAGACACTTTAAACGTCACAAATCCCAAAATATCCAACTACCCTACACACGTTGTGTACACTCACCCAGTCGGTGTACTGTTGCGCGCGCGCGGTG
The DNA here is from genome assembly GCA_907164685.1 of Colias eurytheme. Classification (NCBI taxonomy): domain Eukaryota; kingdom Metazoa; phylum Arthropoda; class Insecta; order Lepidoptera; family Pieridae; genus Colias; species Colias eurytheme. The sequence continues at coordinate 67,078 of CAJQZN010039826.1, forward strand.
AAGTGCTCGATCCATCCGCCGAGCCCCTTGCGCGTGGCGGGCGCGAGCGAGCGCCACACGAGCGGCAGCTGCCCGTTGAACAGGCTGTACGACACGTTGTCCAGCACCGCGTCCATGCCGATCTCGCCCGCTAGCGCTTTGCGGAGGAGGGATAGGGTGCTGCGCATTTTCGCTATGAGCCGGTTGAATCTGGGAGATTATCGCTTTTGAGAGTACTTTACTAAATTTGTAAACAATTCGTTTATTTGAAGACAGAAAGTCTAAAAATATTTTGATATTGAGAGAGGGTAGTTGAAAATTCAGCAATGCGCTTTTAAGAGAGGGTAGTTCATAAATCTGAAAACAGATTGCTCTTGGGAAGAGAAACTTAAGTTTGAAAGTCTAGAACGAATTTCCTTCCATGTGGGGTAGTTTACAAATCTGTGCAACCGATGGCTTTTGGAAGTGAAAAGTTTGTAAATCTGACAACAATTAGAACAAGAGAAAATGGTTAAACACAAATCTGAAAACTTAACACCAAATAACTTCCACCTAGAAATCCCAATCCTCTATCTACCTACAGCCAGCCCTACCTCTCCAACTCTTGCAGGAGTACTACAGCGGAGGGCGTCATGTTCATCTCGAACTGTTTGCGCACGCGCCAGATCTCGTACTCGGCGGGCAGCTTGTTGAGGATGTCCACCGCGATCATGTCGATGAAGTCGTCGCGGCTCATGGTGCCACCGCTGTCGCCTAGAGGGATACAGTATTCAATATGTATCAAACATCAAAGTATAGTATTCAAGCGCAGAGTAAACAGATATCTTCTAGGGAAGCGCGTACCATTTTACCATTTTAGCTCACTTAACATCAGGTGAGAATTGAGATTATGGTCAAGCGCTTCCCTATCGACAATAAAAAAAGGTAATTTAATCTTTAACAGAAACCAATAAGCGCTAATTACATTCATCGATCAGAAATAAGAGAAAAAGTATACACAAGACGTCAGTCATAAAACAATAGCAATTTTAATGTAAAAAAAAACTTCAACCAACTAAGAAAATGAAAGAATTCCCGTTTGAATTTCACTCTCATTTTGTAGTCTTTTATTTGTAGGAAATAAAAAAATCCATACCAATAAAAATTAAACCAACACACATGTCAAAATAAATAAGTTAGTAACTTACTTTCCGGTTCCCTGACTGGTGGCAAAAGCATAAATATAGGATTAAAAAATACAACAGTAGAAAAAAAATATGCGTATTAATATTGTAAATAAAAGTAACTTACGTTCTGCTTTCCTTACTGGTTGCAATAAACATAATAAAGATGTGATTAACATGGCGAAGTACCTACATATTTTTAACTTCTAATCTACACATGTTTATTCTTATAATATGAAAATTATTCCTGGATAATTACCTACTGGGAAAAATACATGTTGTATAGTAAAATTTAAAGATGACTCAAAAATTAAGGAGATTTTATTGCTATAGTTTAATTACTTACTGGTTTGTGGTTGCAATTCAATCAAATGTCCCCACATCTCTCTGACAGCTTGACTAAAGTAGCCAATCTCGGCGTTTGGATGGAGACCAAACACTTCTGGTGTGTTCGCTAGTGGTAGGGTGTCGATGAAATCTGTAAAAAATCAATCATTTTTTGAAAGTGAAACATATTTGTTGATCAGATTCTGATAAAATTTAGCACGCATATAAATTATTATAGTCTGGACAAAGGCTTATTTTTTGATTGAGCATTGAGCTGGTAAAGGCTGTTTTAGATAATAAATATAAAATAGCTGATGCATATTATGATAAAGTAAAAATTGTGATTGTTAATCATTGCACAAATAATCGATTTCTTCTGAAATATCTTTTCTATTGAAAACCAGCAGGCTGAGTCAAATGGCAGACGGATAGAATAACGAATAACGCTCAGATGACAATTTTGTTCGTGGTCGTCGCCGTCTTTGGTAGGGTGACCAAATCCTTAGCAAAACATCATACGCTTATGTCAATAATTATCGATAGCGGATTCTATTCCTTTGTGTTTTGACGTTTGTCTCGGCATTCAGAGCAACTAAAGATACCTAAAAACAAAACCAGCTAAACTCTCACCAATATATTCTTCTCTCTCCCCATCGGGCGGTATCACATAGTCACAATGCGCATCGCGGTAGAAGTGGAACGGCTGGAACTTGTCGAAGAGGAACTCGCCCATGTACTCATCCATGTACGTGCCGACCACGCGACGGTCGAAGTCGTCGATCACGCGACCGCCGTACATCACCTACGAGATGAGAAAAAAAAGACGGTTTGCACTCCGGGAGTGCCGGCAGAAGTGAAAACTTGATTATTAACGTTGATCATGTTTGATATCCATCCGTCTTACGCTTTTTCGATCAGGTCACGTGTCCTGACGCGAGTTTAAGATTTTATACCCATTACAGAAAAAGTGCTCAACGCCGCTAAAGAAGTTTTCACTTCAAAAACAATATCCTAAAATAAATAAATCCCCACCTCTCCAAAGAGATACTTGAGCGTGGCCCAGGGCGTGGGCCCGGCGGCGGCGTGGCACCGCTCGAGGTAGCACTGCAGGATCTGCATGCACACCACGAAGTCCGACTCGCTGAAGTCGTACGCGATGTTCCACCCGATCTTGTCGTACTTGCGACGCTCCTAGCCAAACATTTATATGTATTTAACCTATAGTCAGATCATTTTACAGATTGCTCAACTCATCTGTAGACTGTACGGCGCTACGTGTTTGTGCTCTAGTAATTATACAGTTTTAATTTGGGTGAAAAAAAGAAAAATAGTAATGAAAACTTGATAAATTTGTTATAGTCCGTGGCAAATTCTCTGCAGTTGAACGTTTAACAACTCCAAAAAATTTTCCAATTGTAAAATAGATCTGAAAATAGGTGCGCTCATTCATAACAAACCCAATAAAAAATTGTCTATATTATTATATTGTGTACATTAATAATAACTAAAGAAAAAAGAGTTACCTGTACAACAGCGTGGAAGAAAGCTAAAACGTAGACAAGTTTTTTGAACTGCGGATGTGGACATTCATCCAGCGCGTGCGCACGCATCTTGAAGTATGTGTTCCGTAAGTTCAGTTTCAGCCCGTTCGGCGGTTCCGTTACCACTGAAATATTACAAAATAGTCAGGTATCATTTAACAGAACTTTATTTAAACTTATTAAATTATTATGAAATCAAACATGTAAGTATTACGACTGAATTATAATGGTCAAAATCAGCGAATTTATCTTAAGTATTTTCCTAAAAAACAGTAAGTGTAGTTGATTTCACACAAGAAACGAACATTTAAAATTTTATTTATAACAATCGACTTATTTTTCCACCAAGTGTAAGTTTAAATTTAAGCAATATTTTAATTTAATTTTAAAATATTTCCATTAATTTCTATTCGCATATTATAGAACTACCCTCACCTTTCAACGACCTCTGCAGTATACCAATGGGGAAGGTGGGCGTGGGGTCCGTGGTGAGCCAGAGTCTGTACTCCGGGTGCGGCTTCTCCATCATTTCGAGCTGCTTTTCCAGCTCGCGCAGGAACGACACCAGCAGGTGGCAGTTCTGCAGGATCAGCCATTGGCCGTGGGAGATTGCGCCTTCGAGCAGGGATAGGGCAGCCTGGTGGAGAATTTATAGGATCAAATTGCAGATGCAGTTTAAATCCATACTATATAATATTATAAATGCGAAAGTAACTCTGTCTGTCTGTCTGTTACTCAATCACGCCTTAACTACTGAACCAATTTGCATGAAATTTGGTATAGAGATATTTTGATACCCGAGAAAGGACATAGGCTACTTTTTACCCCGGGAAAAAGGATAGGTTTTATCCCGGAAATCCCACGGGAACGGGAACTATGCGGGTTTTTCTTTGACTGCGCGGGCGAAGCTGCGGGTGGAAAGCTAGTATTTTATATGTAGTAAATTAGATGTAGTATAAAGAACTAAGTTACAGTGTTAGTTTTGTAAATTTACACGCAATCAAATTATGAAGAAGAGATAGTCGTAAAAAACGAAACGCCCAAGCGAGAAGTGCTTGAATGTTTTTTTATCGATATTGTAATTTGAATCTGCTCAAGATATTTTGTGAATTGAGGAGTTATCATTAAATATTTACATATCATTTTAAAAGTCCTATTCAGCGGTCCATACATTGACCTGTAATATTATTTCTTTTCTTATATAAATTATCACTATATAGCTCAAATCTATTTATTTATCTCACCCCCTCCTGCCCCTGTCCAAGGGATAGATACTTGAACTTGCCGCCGCCAAATCCGCAGCGGTCCGCGAGCTTCATCAGATCTGCCGTCGGGTCCGAGCCCGGGCTCAGGATGAACACCACCGGCGTGTAGGGAGTGGTTTGCTCGAATATCATGTCTAGACTGTGGAAAGTTCGAAAAACTAAAGAAACGATAAATTTTCTAAAGCTAATGTAGCTGAAAATGTCGGTTCAGACGGAAATGTGAGTCTGGGATTTTCTCTGAGAGCCACGGACGGCACACACTACACATATTTTCTCTTACATTGACGATATGGTTGTTTACTTTGAAATTTTACATTAATTGTGTACTGAGTGCACCTCTCAAATAAGAATAGGCTTGTTATTATTTTAACTTACCTTCTTATTAACGTTATTTTTTACTTTATTTGAAAATAAATAATAATATTTAATATTTAATAATAATAATATTTCTTAGCAGAAGTAAAAGTCAAAAACGAACATACAACCACATGTGCTTGTGATTGTTTTCAAAATTGCTTACCTGATGACCGGTGGCGTGATGTACTCCTCGCCCATAGTGACGGTGATGTAGTCGGTGAGCGCGCGGTAGATGCGGTCCACGCGGAAGCAGCGCAGCAGCATGAGTAGAGAGAACGGGTTCACGCGGGAACGGTAGTCGTTGGGGATCTCGGACGATTCGGGCGCGTCGCTGTCGAACCACTACGTTCGAAATAACTTTTTTAATGATCCGTGGCTTAACTGGCATGGTACAGGGTAAAAAGAAGGTTGTATGCTACATTAACTATTCTGCAATGCTACTATAAAATACTAGCTTTTATTCAGCCTATGTGGTTAAAGGAATCAGAAAGGTATGGTAGAAGAATCGTGATAAAATGATAATTTCTCTACGATAGAAGACGATAAAAGATTAAGCGTATGTGTAGCAAACCTCCTGCCATTGCTCAAGATTATTGCTAATGTTGTCCGGCAAGTCTCCGAACGTTTCTGGAAAGTCTATGCTCAGTTTCATGATGTCTTGCCAACCCTGCAACGAGAGAAGACAGTCAAAAATCGATAATAAAAAATAATTACTTTTGTGCAAAGGTGAATATTCTTAATTTTTCTTAGTTAGAATACATCGAGCATTCCCAAAAATACATGAGAAAGTAAATAACATCGAAATTAAACAATAAACCTGCGCCGGCAACCAACTGGCGGGGCATGCTCTGGCCGCCTTCTCCAGCGAGATGTTCCCTTTGATGAAGAAGTCCAGTTCCATCTGGCTCACGTTGCCTTCGCTCTGTTCCAGCTTTATGTCCATTTGGAACGAGAATAACAGCTTGTGGCGTTCGAATATACCTGAGAATAAATATTCATACTTCATCTATTCTTTCTTTCTTATTTGAGATAAGATTGTAACAATAATATGTAGCTAAGTTTAAAAAGTTCTTATTTAAATGTTTCCCCAAATTGCGTTAAACTGCTATTTAGGTTTGTTTTATTAAATAAGAAAGTACAGTTGTTATTATTAAAAATTCACACTCAAAGCAACCCCTTTTTTACAAATAGCTCAAAAAATTATGTTGACCATAAAAGTATAAATAAAAAAAATATCCCACCTGTACATCCATAATCATACACGTTTTTCGTCAACATGTCGATAATGTTCTTGAGACGCTTCACCAATATGACGTTTGGCATCGCTTTACGGAGCGAAAAGGAAAATACCTGTAGGGAAATATATTTTATCGATTTCACCAAAATTAAAAATCAAAAAGTGCAAAGTATTTGAATGAAAACAGGAAATAAGTTATTGTATATCTGCAGTGATACTTACATCTAAATACGATGATAGCGAGTACTGATACATGGTGTTGACGCCGGCCATATCAGAAAGGACAAAGAAAAGTATGGAGCCGCGTTTTGCAACCGGTCTGTAGCCATCTCTCAATTTCTCTATGTCTTTCGTTGTTGCTTCTGCGAGCTCTAGTTTCTCCATTACCTACAAACAATCGTAGATTTGTAGCATTAAGAAGAACCTTGCCAGACATAAGTTCATCGACTTTGTTCGCTCATTCGTGTTGCTGTGATAATGTAACATTAGACATATTTTGTTTTATTACATTCTATTATATCGAAAAGCAATCAGCACGATTACTTGAGTTGAAATATTCCTTACTCCATACGTGCAGTAGCGAGTCCTCGAGCCCAAAAGAATAGATGTTAATACTAATCCTAAAACTCTGCAAACTCTGCAAAACTTCTGCAAAATTACCTCAGCAGCTTTCGACTTGGTGTTCTCTAGCGTATTGACCAGCTCCACATTGTCCAGCATGTTACCAGTGGAAGTGGCCAATTCACGCAGCAGCGAGTCCTCGAGACCCGAGAGCAGGCTCTTGTTCGCGCTTGTTTCTATGATTAGACTTTCACGTTGTTCTTCGAGATCTGCTCGTTCCGCGCGTACGACTACACTGAGAAGCTGGTCCTCTAGACCCTAGCGAAAAAATGTTTGCCAACATTTGGTCTTCGTGAATAGAGAAAAAGCATTATTTATTAATTAAAAGATGCGAGATCGCCAGGTTTATGATAATAAAATTACAAATTCTACTTTAAAACCAGCTTTGTAAAGGAGGAGGTTTTATTCTGTGTAGACTTTATTGGCTGAAAAACAAATACAATAAAACATCATAATACGATAAGATCACAAAATCCAACCCCATAATATTACAGAGCACTATTAAAAAAATACTTGATAAACAGAGCATTTCCAAATACCTGAACGGTAACAGTATAATTGATAACAACGGCCTTCGCATAGGCCGCCGGGTTGAACTGCGGGTTGGCGAGCTTGGTGGTGAGGTACATGCGGAAGTTCGGGTCGTAGTCCACCTCCGAGCTGCCCAGCATCACGAACGTGCGACCGCTCTCCACTATACGTGGGGAGAAAATGATAAAACAAAATCGAACGAATCTCAATTTATTTGAATGTCAAATTTAGATCTCAATCTGATAATATCCTTAATAAGATGTGTAGGTCTGTAAGAACTCATCATATTTTTTCCATGTTATTTTATAATAATTTGTGTCAAATTTTAGGTAAAATTGAAAGGATTTTAGAAAACTTCAGAAAAGATAACGTCTTCGATAGTTCGCGTGAAGATAACACCTATAGAATCAGCATTTGTCAATACCGCTAAAGTAACATTTCATGAAAGAAAAGGTTCAAAAGTTGCTTATGAAAATGATTATAAATTTCTACCTTTAATATTTTTTTCGAGCACATTATCAACAACTGGATCAATGTACTCGTTGACATCTTGGAATAGAACTGGCATTCCGTACTTTATAGCCATTTCCAAATGTCGTAGGAATTGAGGATCATTGAAGGATAAAACCTATAACAGAAGAACATTTATTTTACAATGTCTATAATCAAATCTTATTGTTTTTAGTTACTTACTTTCAAGTTATTTTTAGCTTCTTTCTTCTTTATCCAAGTTAATGCTTGAGTTTGAGGGTCAATGCAAAGCGGGAATCGAGATGCTCTGGTTGTCAAGATGCCATTTTGTACTGACAACTCATCTGGCGGTAGACCTTCTGAATTCCACCTAAATATACAGGAAACCACAGTTTTAAACGTTAAACGTGAAAATCTAAATTTATCATCTCGACATCGCGAAAAAAAATCCGACTCTATATTTTTTTCAATTTATATATTTTAACATACAGAAAGAAAAGGTACAAACCCGCTGATCTCAACTTCGTTAGTCAAATTCCTTTCAATCGTAAAAGGCATCGTCAGTGGTATACCTCTTTCGAGCACGTCACCCAACCAGTCCTCATAAATCATAGTTTGTCGGAACGAGAATGAAAATGGTCCAGCGTAACTCAAGAAAGAAGAAGCAAGCAAACAGTTCCCGATCAATCTAGATTGTTCCACGTATAATGCTGCCAAGTCTAGAGTCCATCGTTTCTGTTCACTCGATAGACCAGACATTAGCTTATCGGCTGCTACCAATCTTCGCATCATAATATCTGTTTCTTCTTGTAGTTCTTGTCTTCTCAACATTGCAGTTTCATATTTCGTGTTGAGTCCGTTCAAAGTTCGTTGCAGTCTGTCAATTTCACGATTCAGCGACGCGAGGTAGTTGCACGCTTCTGTGTATTCCTTCTCGAGTGATTCCACTTTGTCCTTTTTGGGTTTCACTTCTTTGTATACTGCGCAGTATCCAAGTACGGCAATCACGAATTTAAGCAGACCGTATCTGTGGATATTTTAGAAATATTATTCATAAATAATACAATGTGTACTGTAAAATAAACATCTCTAATTAATTACTTATTAAACTAACCCCGCTTTACTAATTTGTTGCATAGTGTCTAGTTTCTTGCTCTTCTTCATGTGTGCCTTTACAGCTTTAACTTGGTTCTGCGTTATCAGGTCGCAGTTCATTTCTTGAAGATTTCTCAAGAAATTCGGATCTGCCATCATCCCTTTAGCTCCTTTCCAGCTTACATCTTTGATACCACGTATGATAACTACACATTCACATACAACCTAGGAACACAAATTGCTATCTAGTTATATTGTAATTACGAATATTTTATGAGTTAATTTTACTTCACTACTGTACCATAAATGTAAAAAAAACCCCAAAGGCCAAAAGGTAGACTTATCATTACCGTATCTAATAAGCAATGAAAATGTTTGAATTTATAGTAAATCGCACACAAAAGTCCATATCAATTTCTTTCACCTGCACAGCTTCCGGCGGCGTAGCAAACGATCTAATTTCAGTAATATCATTCTTATCTAGATCAGCTAGAGCAAGTCTTGCCGCTTCTAACGCCGGTAGTGCTGCAGACAGCGCTTCCTCTGCTTCCGACTTCTCTTCAGCTATCACTTTACTTTGCTCTGTTATTTCTGCACTCTTCACTTCAGCCACTTGCTGTTTCGCTACTGCTGCTTCCGTGGCTGTGTGTTTATTGTATATTTAGTTGTTTTTGTTTGTTTGTATGCACTGGTATTTTTGTCAAATAGTTCTTTGCGTCATTTGAATGTTTCATTATAGAAATAAGTTAATATTTAATATTTCTGACATTTAAGAATTAATCTAATATATAAAATTCTCGTGTCACAGTTTTCGTTGCCATACTCCTCCGAAACGGCTTGACCGATTTTGATGAAATTTTTTTGTGCTTATCCGGTATCTATGAGAATCGGCCAACATCTATTTTTCATGTCCCTAAGTGATAAAAGTAAGGCAGAACAACGTTTGCCGGGACAGCTAGTAATGTATAAATTTAATGATTGTAGTTGGAATAGAAATTTTACATACCCACTGAAATCTCTTTCAGTAATATTTCGCATTCCTTAGTTTGCTCCGCTACAATCACCTTTTGTACAGCCAATTTGGCATTCAAGTCTTCTAATTGGACATTAGCTTCTTCTATTTTTGCTAAACCACCAATAAGACGTTCACACTGCAAGCCATTAGTTTTTAGAGGTATAGTATCACTTCCTTATGATTTAGGTATTTAAGGCAATTACACGGTTCAACGACCTTAATGATTCTGTCACTACATTTGAATTTGTTTTTTTAACCGCCCTCTATAAATATACATCGTTGTTGAAGTAAAAGTGACCAAAGATTATGGAATTGTATACTGTATCGTATTGTATCGTAATGTGTTAGTGGTTTCTACCTAATTTATGTTTTCTCTGAGAGGCAGTAACATATTACATTTATGAATAGTAAATATTGTGTACTATGTATGTTGTAAATGTAATGTAGGAAGACTCATCTTTCAACATTAACCGTTATAAGCAAAGTCTCTACTACATGACCCATTCTGGAGACCTTAAGATGATTAAGCAAGTAATTATAAGTTCTAGAGTGGGGAATAGTTAAGAAAACACCGATTTAGAAATTAATTTTATTCAACACGGACTCTACTATATTCTGGAGACCTGATGATGGCTAGGGTGGAGAACATCTCACCTACAGAGATATAAAAGATGGAGTACATTATTTGACGTAATTCTATAGAACGGCCTCTACCATGTCATGGTGTATCGAATGGTAATGGTGACCAGGCAAATGTATTTAGCGTTCTCTGTATATCTCTTCATACCTAGTAGGAATATATGCATGCAACCTACACACACCGAAAAAAATAGGGGAACGGACAAGAAATCACGTTTTTTTTTTACTATTTTGTAGTTAGTTCGGGGTTAATTTTTTAAATCCTAATTTGAATGTTGGGTTGTAGAATAAAAACGCCTTCGTCACAATTCATATTTTATTATTCCTTCACTTGGTACATTCACTTGATAGTTTTCTTAAATCTTACATAAATCACAAGGCACGGCTATGGCACTTATAGACCGCACTGATCGGCTGTTTAAGATCAATTGGCTCGCTGATCGTCTCTTCAAAAAATGTAAGCGATCGACTGACAACTAACCAACTGGAGGGGAGGTTAAGTTGTCAGGCGGTAGATTATAAATACTAGAAAACCTTGTCGATGGAAATGTTCTATGTATGATTTTAAAATTTGTAACACGAATCTATTTCTTTTTTCCTCGGAGAGTCACTGCAAAGGAATTATTGTTATATAATTTATATTTTTATGACGGCTCCGCCCGCGGTTTCAAAGAAAAACTCGCATAGTTCCCGTTCCCGTGGAATTTCCGGGATAAAACCTATCCTATATTACTCGTGGATAATGTAGCTTTTGAATGGTGAAAGAATTTTAAAATCGGTCCAGTAGTTTATGAGCCTATTCATTACAATCAAACAAACAAACAAACAAAGTTTTCCTCTTTATAATATTAGTGTAGAAGAAATCATCGGTTCACCCAGTTAAAAGTGCGGAGGTAACGGAACCAACAAAAAATTCAGTTGAATTGAGAATTTCGTCCTATAATGGCGTCGGCTAAAAATGTTGCTATACGTTTATGTCAGTTTTGACTTTCCTACGATTTTATACAATAATAAAAAAGCGATTTTCGTACATGGCTACTGGACGATGATTACCTGTGCAAAAATAGGCATGACGACAGTATCCATAAATGATCGTATTAGTGTTTTTAAGGGAAAATGTATAATAGATAAATTACATATAGTGACTTAGAAATCTTAAAAACATTAAGATTAATGAGATTATCAATAAAATAAAACATTGAAATACTGCAGTTGGCCATTTTGACTAAAACACGCGTGACGTCATGCTTAAGTAAACAACTCAAATCAGATGTTTTTTGTTGTTATGAATATGTTGAGAATACGCATTTTTATTTATTTTCTTTTGTTTCACGTATGATTTATCGACTCAGAACATAAATATAATTGCGAATTCACGAATACATGGTTTGGGGTTCTCCGCGCCAACTTTATACAATCATTTCTTATTATTTTCTCGTTTAAAATAATTACTAACACATTTTTGAGCATTATTTTTATGTGGATTCACACTGCAATACTGCACACCACTTATAAACTTTGAAATACGTTTCTATAAAACATATTAAATAAATATTTTTTTTAATTTTCTTCGCAATGCGTAACTACAAATAATTACGTATTTACCAAAATGTGACGTCACGCCTACGCCATGACACCTGCGAGCTGTTTTGGCACAGTTAATAAATATTTTTTGGAAAATGGCTTTTATCTTCGTTAAATTTAAGTATATTACCGGAATATAGGGTTTTTCTTGTATAGTAAACGTATACACACATTATGGAAGAGGATTTCAAAATCTTTCGTCATGCCTATTGGCCTGGTACAAATGGTTGAATTTTTTTTTAAATCAACGCATTCACGTCGGTATTGTGGGCTGTAAATTACATCGGAAAAGTATGGCATGAAACTACCGCCTACTTCTTTTTTATGGGCTATCGGTAAATCCTAAAATTTTTGTGTTACAAATCGTTTGCCTTCCGTAATTTATCCGAGGAGTTCGACTAACGCCCACTAACGCGACTAGTCTGCCGGTACCACTGTTCTGACCATGATTTTTCTTTTTGTTATTGCGTACTAAGACCACTGTAGAACCGGCATCCTGTTACAAATGACCCAAAATTTTGTGTCGGTATCTCCCGGCTTTGGATTGTTTTGGACCCTTAAAATATACGATAGAACAGCAATAAATCTTTTTTAAAAAATATTCAAGGCACAGGGAAAGTCTGGTTACTGTTTTATAGGTATGTGTTTTCTGATAATATTTTACTGTCAAAAATTATCAACACTGTATATTATTCAATGACGCCTTTCAAAAACAAAACTAATTTACAAACAGATTTTTATATCTTTACATACCTATTTTTAACTTTCATAAATCATGAACTGCTCATGTACATACCTATTACAATCTGGTTTAATTTAACAAAACATTCAATTCGGTGAATTTTAGCGTTATTTTGCAAAAAAAACCGCACGTACAGTCCCCCGTCCGAGTCGAACTGACACCGTCAAATTTCGTCGAAAATATGCAATAGAGGTGAGGTTTTATGTGGGTTTTATTATAAATTCGAGTTTTTTCTTGATAATTTAACGATAATAATGAAAATTAAAAAAACAATCAATACAAATTGCTACAAATATCATAACATATTTTTTGGTATAAATTTCATGTATAAATATGTAGCCGTTTTCCTAACAAAATGCGTTTTATGTTCAAAAAGGGGTTGATTTGTATGTATTTTTTTTATGTTTAGGCCGTTCTAAACTGAAAAGTAAACAATACACTTTGTTAATTATATCCTTGAGTATCACATATATTTTTTTTAAGACAATCGTACCAACAGTTTCCTCAACAAAATTCAATATGTATAAGGTGTTTTTCGGTTTTGACCATAGTGATCACCTTAACTACAACATTTATGTCTTTTGATATAGTTAAAATGTTATATAGTTTAAAATGTTACCTGAGCAACAATAAAAGCATCTTTCTCATTCAGCAGTGACAGATAGTTAGTGAGAAAGTCCATGTAATGTTTGGGCGTGACATAGTTGTTCCTGCGCAGGCGCAAGAGGAACTCCGCTGAATATCGTGCTACCGACATGTGCACGTGAACCACGTGCTCTACTATGATTGGACGAAACTCTTCCGGGATTTTTTCCACCTGGTGGAAATCGTTTATTGTAGTTGAATAACAAAAAATGAATTGTTGGACTTTTTAGAAATGGTTTTTATTTAGCTTTTCTATACGTTGCAAGTGTAGAAATGGTTATAACAAATCTAATAAGGGTTAGCATAAATAAAATAATATCAATGAAAAAAAACTGTTCTTAAAATACATGTATGTATGCAGTATTTTGTGAACCCAACATTATTTTATGATTTAATAAATACTTATCATTGTCAATTGGTGTTACACAAGAAGTTGAAAGCAGCGTCAATAATAATGGAGTTAATTTGCTTACATCCGCTAGAAATACATTAGCAACAGCTAATAACGCTTGCTTTGGCCACGGGAACTGCCAGTCAATTGTGGTGTTGTTCACTAAGCCGGGAAAACTTCGGCACCTAAAATTTCAAACAGGAGTTGATAATAGAAAGTTAAAACAAAGAAACAAATGAAAGTAAACAGTGAGTTGGGGTAATAATAAAACCTATAGTTGACAAAAAATCTGGTAATTTTGTACCTATTTCTCAATATATCTCCGCTGGGCGACATAGATAGCACCACGTGCAGATTGTTGGCGCACTTGTTGCAGAAGAAGTTCCATACTGCGTCCCTGAAAACAATTTTATGTAATCTGTCTCAGTACCACATTTCATAGAGATCTAATCATCTGCTTTGGCATATGTGGAAGTGGAAAAAAGTAATTGAATATGGAAATTTTACAGTCTTTTTATGTGGAATATTTAATATGGATATTGAACAAAGCTTATTTTCTAATAATAATTTACTTAGCAACGCCATATCCCGCTTCACTGCTTTCGTTTCTAACAGCATTAATGATGGCGTCCTTCTCATCGTCACCGAAAAGAGCAGGAATCATTCCGATCATAAGGATGTTATTGATAAATTCCAAGAAACCCTCTTCTAATATCTAGAATTAAGGAGTAAAGTGATATTAAAATCACGTATAATATCAAATTGATAAAGAAAATGCTACTAAAAATTTAGATGACACAGAGAAAAGTATAATCAGAAAATCATAGCAATCTATATTTTCAATCTCATCTGAATCTCCAATTCTCATCTCTTGAGAAGCACGGTGCTTACGTTATAATTTTTTTAAATAATGTGACAACAGTTTCTAAAGCATTTGAACACAAGCAGTTCTAAATTTACTAACGCATAATATTATCACCAAAATACTATCCAACGCATACAAATAACTTTGTCACATACTTGAGCCGCAGTAAAAAGGAACACAGTAGGTTTGCCATCAACGCCGAGCTGGTTGTACATCCGCTTCATATCGTCTTTGAACGTGTTCTCATTGTAATTGCGCGTCACAGTTATTTCGAACATCTCACACCCTGCATTGGGAAAAGGAACAATAACTTGATTAATTAAAATTATATTATTATTATAAAAAAATGTGAGCGGTAATGTAGTAAATTTGTAAACATCATGACGGCGAACCCGTTTACGGGGGTAAATCTATGTAATTCATACAACTTTGACCTGTTCGAAGTCTATCCCTACAAATAGCACAAAGAGCCATTACGTCACGCCACGTCACGATACGTCACGTCATAACACGTCACGACACGACTCGTCAAGACATGATATGACTATATGACACATCACATTGTTATGGCGCAGGATGCGACACAATCGGTGGTAAATGTTAAAATATGTAATGACGAATAAAGAAGTCTAATTGAATTAATAAATGTTTTGAGTTTGAGTTTGACAACACAACAGTTACCGGCGGCGAAGGCGGCGAGGCGGCAGATGGACTTCTTGCCGGAGCCGCCGACGCCGATGATCATGGCGTTGCCGCGGTCCGTGCGCAGGATGCGGTGCGCGCGCGTCAGGTGCTCGAGGCAGTCCTCGAACAGCACCACCGACATCTTGCCCACGCGCTCGTTGTACTCGTCCAGGATCTGCGGCATGGTTACGACTTACGAGTTTCACAGATATTAGATATGAGTGTTATGCCAAAACCGGTAACGCTCATTGAACGAAAAAATAGCTCACAAAGTTCTTGTCATCCTAAAAGATCGTGAAATGCGTATTATGGCTGTAATTAAAATATTCATCATGCGTTGCGATAATCATAGAAAGACCACATAACAAAATTCATGTCGTGGCTGATATGCTATTGGACTTTGATGCAGTGTAGCAATTAAAAAAAGCCATGACCCGATTATGGTAAACATACAGAGGCTAAACAATTATAATAATAATTGTAATCTTGTTTAGTCAGTATTCACTATTCACGAGTATTTCATTGTTCCAGATCTACGTAGCCACCGCTATCATAACAACGATTAAATATCAAATCATTTCAAATACTAAATACCTATAATATGACAAAATATAACGAACACAAATTCAAAATTTAGCTACAATAGGATTGAGGAAACAAGAACAAGTTTGATACGCGTTGACGATGACTTGCCTCTTGGAAAAGGAAATAGACCGCCTCATAATCCAAAAGATCTTCGTAATAGCGCACCTCCTCTTCGTCGAGCGCGTTTCGATAATCACCAAACAGGAGCGGATCACGGAGGACATATTCTTCCAACTAAAATAAATTTGTCATGAAATTATAATTATTATAAATTCCGTAAGTTTTTGTGTGATTTCTGTTGATCGAAATCTATCTATCTATAATCTATCAATTGATTTTTAAATGCTTGGATAAAACTTATCCATCCAAATAACTATTACACGATAATATTAAAATGTCACGTAAACTGTCAAATACGGGCAATTAGGATACGTTTTTAAAATGGTAGTTTTATACATTATTCGACGAATAAGTTTTATCCAAGCATTGCAAAATCGGCCCTTAGTAAATTCAATAAATAAGTTATGGAGAAAGTTACTTTCTTGTTTCATTCTTTACGTTTTAACTTGTGTTATTAACAGTTTACTTACTGTAAGCTGCTTCTCAACTTCTACTTCCTCTTCCTCCTCTATGACCGCTTCTTGTTCTTCAACCTTTTCAGTTTTTGGTTTTAGTTCAGCAGCGAATTCTAAATTTTATATCAAAACTGTTAACATCACGTTTGCGATCAAATATTGTGCTGTTTTAACGATGTCATAATGATCAAAATTTTAAATTTTTACCACGATCGTATCTGAATGTTAGCAAATTTTTGTACTCGATCAGTTTCAATAATTATTTTACTAGCAGAGCTTGTTGGACAAAAATTCTGAATTGATATGTTGTACGTGTTGCTTATCTCTGATTTTCATGAGATATATTTTTTATGTTTGACTTCGGATCCACCTGAAAGAGCCTAGAGAAAAAGCTAATTATTACTGCTGTTTGTATATTATTACCATCTTCCTCCTCCTCTCCAGTGGGCTCCTCCTCTTCAGGAACGACAATCTCTTCGAGCACAACTGGTTCCTCTTCTGGGAAGTATTTTGCAACGTGCTCTTGTATGTGCCCGCGCATTAGTTCATTGTCCTGGTTATTTGTTATAATTATTTTAAGTGTAGATTTTTCGAAGTTTCTTTATTGGGAAAAAATGAGGTTCGGTATCCAAATACACAGTAACAGTAGGATTGGTACAAACGGTGACCTATCATTTATAAACCAGTACCAAAATTTAAACTATGACAGGAAAACCTAAAAATCCATCAATTTATAGTGCCACAAACTTAACTGACCCGGTGACTGTTTCGCTGATGTCGATTTTAGTTCGTAGTTTTAGTAGTTCCAGTTTTTGTCACCGAGTCAGTTATGTTTGTGGCACTGTACCTTTTTTGCATCACAATAATTGTCAAAGTTAATGACGATTTCATTTCGAAACAATTTCCAGAGTTTTGTACATATTTTATCCTCTTTTTCCAGTCACCTGCACACTGATAAGCCGGTCACATATAACCCGTGTGAACTCGTTCCGCCAGCAGCGCACCACAGCGCGGCGCTCCCCGAAGTAGTTGGGGTGCGTGAGGCACAGCCCGGCCGCCACGCGGGACAGGTCGCGCAGGTTGAAGATGTAGTGGAACTTGGCGGGCGTGGGCGGCAGGTCCACTATTATTATCTGGATATCGATGGAGTTTATAATTTTCACCGCGTTCACGAATCACGATATGCAACATACTTGTTATTTTTTTTGTACAAAAAAAAAGATATATTAAGATGTCAATCCCATCGTACCCAATGGAAAAGAATACTTTACAAAATCGAGACATTTTTTTGTTTCAAACAGAACATTCAAGCTGAGTTAGAATACGTGTAATACGAATAATAATTAGAGTGCATTAAGATTTCCTAAATTTAATGTAACATACATTGTTGTTTTATCAGACAAAATACAGAAAAAGGTTAGCACGGCAAAATTCAACTTGTTTAAAAAACTTCCTGAAATTTCTAGAATATAAGAATGGCAAGATGAAAGTATGGCAGATAATATTGTTTCACTTTGTACTACTTTCTGTTCACACGACAAAACTCCACTTTTAAACTTCTAGAACTGCTTTTTCACAACATATAGAATACCTACCTTGTATAGATCGAGCGTCATCTGCACAATCTTGTCCACGATATCTTGCACGTCCTCTGGGAAGATCGCGAAGTGTCCGCGCAGTATCGACACATAGATTCGCTGCAGCGTAGCCTCGGAGGGGAACTGCAGGTTGTATACCGAGAACATCGATATGAAGCGCGGGTCCACCTACGAATGAATTATTATTAAAAGATGAGACAATGTGTTGTCAATTTCTTTGGTATTATAAGATTTTGATTTTAGGTTTTTTGATTTTGACAAAGTTACAGAAATAATTTGATGTCAACATTATCTATAATCTATAATATAAAAATGAATCCCAAAATGTGTTGGTAAGTGCATAACTTGAGAACGGCTGAACCGATTTCGATAATTCTTTTTTTATTATATTCCTTGAAGTACGAGGATGGTTCTTATGTAGAGAAAACGTAAATATGTACCACGGGCGAAGCCGGGGCGGACCGCTAGTTATTAATAAATTTGTCATCATAATTCATTTGTCTTATTCTTTTAAAAAATATTTTTAACTCACATCATTTCTACCACCGCCAGCCTTCCCCATGGCCGCTAGGAACCCTATATCCTTCAAGTTCTTCCAGTTCAAATCCTTGCCTCTGTCATAGAAACCCTTCCGTTCAAATAATAGCTTGAGCAGCGCTATGGGTTGCTGTGTTCCGTATGTGTCTACCTGTTTATGGAGAAAAATTTGTTAGAAGTGATGATTGAAATAACTATACCTAAGTTCTTTAATTTTACGCACATTTAGAATTCTACAATCTAAAATAAAACTTTATCGTTGGTAATAATAATATTTAAGTATGTAGGTACATAATATTATTTCGGGTCATCATAACATCAATTGCTCGATATGAAAAAATCGCGACATAAAATTCTCCAATATTTTTATATTGGAAATTGGATCATTTGATCGAATATAATTAACAAATTTCTTTATTGTTTTTCCTGGAAATTCGAGATTGTTTAACGAAAAAAATAAATACGGAAATTTTCAAAGGGAGTGACTAGAAGTAAGAAGCTTATAACGAAAATGGTACAAAAATAATTATTATTTAGCGATTTATTAGGATCTCAGTAATTTTCTTTCGTCAAATTATGATAAAGTTACTTATAGATATAAACTTACTATAGGCATGTTCATATCATCAATAAAGACAAGCATCTTCTTGCCGACCGGTGGACCAAAAGTGTCCTTGGTCCTCTTCTCCACGACCGACTCCAGATTGCGCTGCACGTCCATGGACGAGGTCCGGGACGAAAAGTTCATTTGTTGGATTATCTATACACGTAAAATGATTATTAGGTACCTAGTTTAAAGTAGATGGAATTAATGATAATTATTTTTTTATATTAGGTACCGACTAAGCGGTAGTTGAAGTACACTACGCTTACTTTCCATAAAAAAAAATTCCAATATTAACAAACTATTAACAACATAACCATTTTATGAATAAATAATACCGTAGAAAAAAAATAAATAAAAAGTTATTTATATTGGAGGCGCCGGGTATCGATCCCGGTACCTCTCGCATGCTAAGCGAGCGCTCTACCATCTGAGCTACGCCCCCGGTGAATGTTTGTGCGAAATTAACAATTATATGATAAAGATTAGCACACGTATTTTTTTAAAGCATTGTATTAAAATTGATTGTGTTATAATGTCCAAAGCAAGATAAAATGCGATAAATCTTTCAAGAAACTTGTTTTATTTATAACATTCAACGTTCACATTATAGTAACGCATGCTTAAACTCATTAAAATTTTATTTGAGTGTACTTACTACTTACATACTTTTCTAGTTAGAAATAATATAATTATTATAATATTATGATTTCTATATTTTAGAAAAATTTAATGTTATGTACTATAAAATCTTTTGACATGTTACACGGACTGATATGGAAATATATTGGATAACAATTCTTCATTGATTACATTCTTCATTGAGTACCTACCTACTATTTATGCGTAATAAAAAAATATATATTTGAACTGTTTTTGATCTTATTAAAATCTTTATTATAAGGCGATTGACCTTGAGATCGCAAATTCAAATTTAGGCGGGATAGGTATAGTCCGGGATACATCGCCCATTTTTGCAAGTGATTACTATCAAGCTAATTTTTCGTGAGTAGCTTTATTTTGATGAGATGCCCAATAATTTCATGTACGAAACTCTCGATTGTGGTAGCTTACAGAGGTAACAAGGATAAAAATTTTTGATTTGACGGTTCTCAAATATTTATTACGCAATTTGTAGGACAATATGTCCGTTGAATTAAACAAGTATTAAATAAGTGAAAATAAAAAAATCAGCTGGTTAGTAATCATTTATGATGACTTCGTTATCGATACACATTGGAAAGGGGGACTCTTTGATCAAACCATAGATTTTGTAGGACAAATATTTTTCTAATAATTTAGATAATTATCTTGAGATTGAACAAAAAAAAACATTCAGTTGGTAATTAATATTTGAGAACCATCAAATCAAAATATTTTATCCTTGTTTCCTCTGGTAGCTACCACAATCGAGAGTTTCGTACATGAAATTATTGGGCATCTCATCAAAATAAAGCTACTCACGAAAAATTAGCTTGATAGTAATCACTTGCAAAAATGGACGATGTATCCCGGACTAGTACATACAGATGTACAGATGTTACAGATGTTTAATATTTCGTTGACATGATGTCTACTGAACATTTACCTTGTTTTATAATAAACACTTGTAGATACACATAAAATGTGCTATTATCTAACACTAGCGAGCAAAAAAGAGGAATAAATCTGGTTTAAAATCCATAAATTATAAAAATCAATAATTTATTTATCGGGTAGTTTTGTTTATACATCACTGCGCATTGGTATCTCCATAAATAATACTTTTTATTGGTTACTGTGCACAATGCGGACAGTATGTATTAGCACAGAATAAATATCAATAATTATTTGATCGTGAAAGAACAATCACAGTTACGCAAATAAAGTCATTATAAAGTAGGTACCTATCTACATTAGGTAGGTATTGTATTTTTACAATTTCTTTATCCATTAGGTAGTTACCTATCTTAGGTATAGGTCACAGTATTACAATATTATTTTGTAATACTGTGGTATAGGTGCTTTCACATCGATCATAATGTAATATGATTGTATATACCTACTTAATTTGAAACCTAATTACCTAGGTAATAAAAATATAACTTACGTATTTCTCTGGGGGTAAGCCTCGTAAATAATTCGTGATGATTGCTGTTTTAGATGTTCCCGTGTCACCAACTAGAAGCACTGGCCTTTCCACCTAAGGAATGTAATTTATTGGTAAGATTCATATTTATCTTATCCGATACTTATATTATTGTTTTTTGAACACCATGTGTTTTAAAATATAATAGGTAGTAGGTACTTAAGTTATTAATAAAATAAGAAAGCGATGAATCAATTTGTATGTTAATATTTGCCATTATATAAAATCTGTTCGGTAATTTCACACAGCAATATGCCAACGTCCATACCACGTTGAATACACCGGTTCTCGTCCGATCACCGAAGTTAAGCAACGTCGGGCGCGGTCAGTACTTGGATGGGTGACCGCCTGGGAACACCGCGTGATGTTGGCTTTTTGATTATGTTTTTATAAAATTTGAAAGTTTTTGAAGTGAAACTTCTTTATCGGGGGTGGACAAAAATTTTGTGT
>CAJQZN010039827.1:0-32379 GCA_907164685.1 Colias eurytheme
TGCTGCGATTATGGCAGAAAGCTGAGTCAAGACCCTTTTCTGGAAATGCAGTGCACACACAGTACCAGATTCTCAACAAACATGGCGTCTAATTTATGTCTAATTTTATTATATGTATCGTACTTTTCTCTCTTCTTCTATTTTGTGTTTTCTTCTTGTGTGTGTACTTTTTATCTAGAAATAAATGTTTTTTCTTTCTTTCTTTCTTTCTAATATTGTACGATGTTATGAATCGTAATATTTTGATAGTTAATTGTTTGTAGAATGTAGAGTGTACAACGTCCGGTCAAAGAAATGCTCTTTAATTCTATTTCGTATATCAAACACACATGAAAATAAGTTGTTTCAAATAAGAAGAAGTCCATAATCACTGTTAAAGTGCCACATCAATTTAAACGAATGAATTAATTACGTATTTCCGTATTTTTCTACATTTCCATTTAGACATGGAATAACTTTATAATAAAAGAATGCACTCTTATTCCCAAAGTGTCAATTTTTAAAGTTACTTCATATTCCATAAATAATGCGGTTTAATTAAAATAGTTCTATAGATTGGGAGCATCAATTTATTGATATAAGAACCTTCCAAGCGTTTCATTTTATTTCAATCTGTTTAGCAAAGTCCTTCATTTAGCCTTCCAATGAGTTTTCAAACCTTACTACGTCCAGTATTTTATCTAAATAGAATAAATTTATATGCAAGCGGCTGGATGTATCTAGTCCCCGTACGTCGGTTGCCGCGGGATTACGGCTGACGTTCGGCGTGTGCGGACGCATTTATCTGTCATTGTCATTTTCTTCGCAGATAGCCGCGATAGATGGGCTCTGTGGGACTCGATAAACCTACTCGTGTTACGGAAAACGCTTTTACTGATTTAGGTTTCAAACTTGTATAGGAAAACTTTTTTCCATAAATGGTAACAATTGTTAGAAATTTTTATAATATAACACTCAGAAGTAATGAAGGTTTTCAAAAATAGTTCTGTAATTACAGAGTTTGCTTTCTACAAATAAACTGCAAATTTACAAACTTTATTCAAACTTATGTTTTTTTTTTAAGTATATATTTTCCAGTGTCAAAAGAGAGAGCGAATTAGCTCCGAAAACCTATTTAGCAACTATATTTAGTTTTTTTTTTTCATTAACGCAACATCTTCTAGATGAAAGCTTGCAACTAAAATTTACTTGATAAAAATTCAAACGAAATTAATTTTAAATTATACACATTATTTATTCTCATTTCCTTCAAACGTTTTTACGGCACATCTGACGCCATTTTGAACTCTAAAACGTAATTGCAACAAACATTCCATTAAATGCTATGAATTTTTTAACTCATCCGATAAGATAGATCAAAGAGAATCATTCGGAACAGAAATACAAGGAATGAGGGGAAGATAAATACATTTTGACTGATTGTAAAAACGCGTTTGTACTTTCATTAGTGTTTATTTATTTATTACATTGTATCGTTTTTTTATTATAGATGGTGGAAAAATATGTTTCCTGCGGGAACTTACTTAAGAAATGTTGTAGATTAATCGTATGTGATATGTTTATGTTTTTCTAAATTCAAATAATATTATGTAAATCAGTTTAATCAATAAAAGTATAGTTTTTGGTTGAATAGTAGAGATTACTAGAATAATATAGTCTAAATAGTAGAACTATATAGTCTATATAGTATATATATCCGAAAGAACTATATATAAAGTGATACCTATACACCAACGAAACCGCGTGTCAAAGCTAGTTTGTAAAAATAAAGCAGGAATGGACAGGAAGGGTGCTGTATCTCAGTTTTCAGGCCAGTGGTCGCGGCAGATAGAGCGAGGGTACGGACAGACAAACGGTTTTTATTTTGGACTTCGATACACATGATGTATTTTATGTCTAGGTCTACTGGTGAGAATGTTATCTATTTAACACGTGTGCGTTGCGCACTTGTATTCGTGTGTGTGACTGTGTGTGTGCAAATTTTTCCAACTTATTTTTGTAAATAATTATATTTTTAATAGATCTAGGTGGATTTTCGTGAAAGTATGTACTTATGAGTCAATCTGTTTAGGATTAATTTAGTTGCTTATACAAGATCAATAAATATATTGAAAGTAAATGATTTGTATCATTCAATTATTTTTATACCTAACAAACATTATGAACAAGTGTTTGATAACTTAGAAAATAGTTAATTCAAATACATATATGTACTAATTAAAATATTACTTAGTACCTATACCGATTTACTTAAACACTTGTACAGATGACACATATAAATCTTGAAACACTATACATTGGGTGTAATTTCAGCATCCCAATTATGTATGACGTCATAAATCCGTTCACAAAGGGCCCGTTGGTGAGTGTGTGCGGGGTGACAAACGAGCGAACTAATGTAGAACATCTAAATAGCATCTGGTGTTAAAACAGGCTATGTCTCTATAACTCATCGTTAGGCCACTTCACACGTGAAGCGTTCACATGATAAATTGTGATTTTGAGTATGTAGAGGGAAATTTTTTGCTTTTTTTGATACTTTAATTGTGTTTTATTAAGGACCGCTTTTTATGCTACTTAAAACTATCATAAACTAATGAGTCATATATTATTTTCTTTAAATTCGTCAAGTAACTGAAAGAACAAAACTACTCCGAAAATGTAGAGTGATTGAAACTTTGGAAAGATTAAAATTGTTTTCTATTTAAGTATTGGCATAGTACAGCATAGACTAAAGAGGGCTAAGCAAAATCGATAGCGATAGGTACAAGATTTAAAATTACGAGAAAAATAGAGGAAAAATTAACACATTAATTTCTTTGAATTTCATTCAATGAATTTCCTACCTACACACGCGTTTAAACGCCAACAGTGTGAAACAACCACTAGATTTTCATAAAATAGACAGGGCCAAAGTAATGGTGAGCAAACATTTGCGTATGATCAAATGCACTCCCTTCGGGGGTTGTTTACACGCACTTCGGGGTTGCGGCTTCATCGGCTACGGCATTTTAGAACTCATTATTTATTACTACCTTTGTTAGATATATTTAAGATGAACTTGAGGAGGCGTATGTCTAGAAACCAATATAAAACGCACTTGGATAATTAATATCAAACGTTAATAACGTTGTAAAACAAATGTTGTTTTTCATTAGCTGATTTCTCTATTATTTATGTGGTGTACACGCCATATTAAATTAAAATATGTTTTCATTACGATACCAAGATTTGCATCGAATGTTAATCTCATAGCGGCAAAGAAGAGGGGAAGAATTTTTTCCACTCCAATGTTTTCTTTATTTTTTTTTCAAACTTGATGTAAAGAAAAAATGTACCTAATACAGTTGTAATACGATAAACAATGAAGGACACATGGGTGATATGAGAGATAAATACATAACCACTACACATTTTTGTTGTTATCCTGTAATATATTATAATATATGAAAATTATACGTCCCACGGCCGGGTACCCTCTAGTTCCCGTATAATATGGAAATGTACTACAAAAAGTCGACAACATGCTTCCTTGTTTCGAGCTAAAAAGATATAAGACAATAGAATCGATCGGCAAACGAGCTCACATCTGATTACGGACGAAAAGCCCCGGCAGCTGCTAACGCGCGCACGTGATACGTATAGTTTACGAAAGTGAAACGGGACCGCTTTATGCGACAATGTGGCGATTAAAATGGCAACTACAATATTTTGTTTAAATACTGAGTTGTGAACGTGCGCTTCCCAATTGTCGTATACACGTGACAATATGTGACCTAAAAATTAGTTGAAGGATAAATATGTATTGCAGATTAAGTTTAAAACTAAAACATTAATAACAACCACAGCAAAAAAGCAGATTGTGAAACAAAAGTTTTTCAAATATAAATCAACATCGTTTTGATAGATACCTATCTTATATCAGAAAACATTTAGCACGTGCGTGCAAAAAAATCATATATGTTGGTACAAAACCTCAACTTTGAGTTATCTTTCTCATCAAAGTTCCGTCTAAATATATATAATAAATAACTACAATTTTAATAAATTTTATAAAATAGAGAAGAAACCTTAGTATTCATTTAATGGATCTTAAAAATTGTTTCAGCGTAGCATAACGCGGTCCCTATAAGTAGTTGTTTTAATATAAACGTCGAAGGGTGGGTTTGTTCACATAAAATACTTTGCTCCTGTTCAGTATCAGCTCTTTAACAACCCAGCGAGCAATGTGCAATTACTTGATGTTTCTAAGTTATTGATTAAGTTGGGTTTAAGCACAAATTAAGTTGCAGCCCTCAGATATGAACTCTTATGAAGTCAATCTATAGGTTTGTATCTATTTTAATAGTTACCTATAGGTATAATATAATAACTTTAGAAAAAAAATGAAAATTCGTGTAGTATGTTTATCTCTCAATTTTATTCGTAATAAAGTTTGATCCATTACACAAAACAAACAGATGCCGCTTGATATCCATTTATACACAAACACACAGCTCATGATTTGTTGAGTGGTTTACTTGACATCGGTAAACAAAATAAATTAAAAGTAAATGGCATAACCGATGGTAAATAATAAATAATATTATAACGATTTAAAATTTTTGCTGATATGAAAAAACATTTAGTTGGAAATAACTTTCTAGGCATTCCAAACTATTATTATATTCTTCAATCGTTTTCCGGTAAAAAATAAGGTATGTCTGACTGTGTGCAGGAGTATCATCTACTAAGACTGCGTTTGATATAGAGATACTGCGTTTATTGAGCAAAAATTTTACTGAAAGAATATATTTTATGAAAAACACGAATTGGTCAGTTACAACTGCATGCTTAGGCTATTTGCTTCAAAAATATCAATCTCTCAACCTTTACTTAAAACGTAATATGACCCGAAATGGTAGCCCCTAGTTAAAACAAATATAATTCCAGATTTATTATTGATTCTTACGAGAAGTAGGACCCAGTGAACAAACACGAACCAATAAAAACTTCTTGGTTCACGTAAAACAAGCGGTTCCCAAAAAAAGCAATTTAGAAAGTAAACGTCAACAATTTCACGGTATTCATTTGGTGAGTAAATATTGGAGCCCTTGGAGCCCGGATCGAACGAGCCTGTATGTCTTCATTAGACCTATTTAATGTTGACTGTCATTTAACAAGGGTCGCATGTCAGTTATTCATTTAATTTCTGATCGTGTTAAGGACTCGTTACAATTGATAAATATTTACCTTTAATAATATTATTGTTACCGGAAATGTATGAAATCAAGGAATTGTATACAAATCCTAGGAAATGTGTACAATTCCGATACCATTTAGGAAATGTATAAAATATCGTTTAAAAAACTATTTAATGCAAAGATATCCTAGGAAATGTATAGTTTACATACATTTCCTAGGAATTGTATACAATGACGGATTACATACATTTCCGTTAACATTATCAATTATAATAATAAAGTAAACATTTTAAATAGGAATCGATTGTGGGATGGTATTCAAACCTAAAAACTAGTCTATAAAAATATTAAGCCATTCTCAGAACTATACAAGTTATGATATTTCATATAGATCTTAGATCATTAATATTAGATAGAGTAATGAAATTAAATAATTAATTGGGTATTGCCCAATCGCAGAACGTAAATAAAACTTACAGTGGTATACGTCACACACACGACAAGACATCAATAATAATTTATTCGTTAAAACTATAATTCACATCGCTACCATTACATTTTGACAATGGTACATTCCCATTGAACAGAAATACATTGCTACCGATTCACAAAAAGGTCACACGAAATTATGTCCCCTTGTTTTGTAATCACATATACCAAGAAATAGGAGTGTAACGATCGAATATTGGCTCGTAACAATAGGTAGTGTTGCGTTAAATAATATAAAATGTCAATAATGCGAGTTATCGTGGGAGAAATGGACAACGAGCTGATGGAGGGAGATATAGCACGCATTGCCGCCCGGGGCGACAGATGTGGTTGGGAAATACGTAGAAATACGTTTAGGACACACTACTGAAATGAATTTAGGATACTCATCTAGCAAGTCGTCTATTCTAATTTCGTCTCTCGTTTATAAATTGGTGATCTAACTGCAATTTTTTTTTTCTTAAAATGATGTATAAGAATTCAGACGACATGATTATGTGTGTTTTAAAAAGAGCCTACAATTACTAAATTTCATGACACGAATGTAATTTTTTTTTCACAAGTTACCTGGAAATATATATTTAAACAAAAGCTATAATATTATGAGTCTTTAATAATAGTCTTTAATAATATCTTTATTTATATATATAAAAATGAATCGCAAAATAAGCGTAAGCGCATAACTCGAGAACGGCTGAATCGATTTCGATAATTCTTTTTTTATTATATTCCTTGAAGTACGAGGATGGTTTTTATGTAGAGAAAACGTAAACATGTACCACGGGCGAAGCCGGGGCGGACCGCTAGTATAATATAAAAATTCAAGTTACTCAAAGCATGTTTAACAATTCGAATAATGTTCACTCAATAACCATAATTTCCCACCCGCACAAGGATTTGTTTGCTCAACAATAGCTCCCATAGATCACTCTATCAGAACATCAGCCATTCCTGGGACTTTCGATTTGACACAACTTAATTCTATTGTGTTCCTTCGCTATCTATTCACCGCGCGTTGTCGGATGACATCCTACAATCATCTGATAACGATCTATTAGGACTCCCTACTGATGAACGATTTAAAACTACAATGTGCCACGTTATTCCCAGTAGTGGTTCCATTGCGCCTTCTCGTTTAGATCTGCCTATGAATGTTTATCTTAGAGCCGTATTGTATAGTGAAGATTGGAATACAATTGTTTCCGATTGGAATTTTTGATGACGATCGCAAGGAAAGTGTACTGAGGCATCTTTCAGGAACTACTATATCGTTCACCAAAATAACAGCGACACATCCATTGCATCCTTTCCAATACGGTCTTTAGAAGTTGTTTCGTTTAAAGCAGCAATGGTTGCTATAAAACGCGTGTGCGTTGTTCGAAATATGCTATATTTGCTGGATAGAAGTTTGGATGCGGGTCTATACGAGTTATCTGGGGACATAAATTTATTTACAATTGAACGATCGTAGATAAGGCTGGCTCGTTAGCGGGGACAATTTGTCACATTGAGTCGTACTTTATAAATTGGTTTCCCATAAAGCTTTCATGCTGGTTTTATCTGAAGTAATATTTGCTAGGCCTAGTTTATTTCGTCAACTCGCTAGATTTGAAATAGAATATACCGTGTAAATGTCTGAATTCGCATCAATATTCATGATATTACAATGTGCTTTAGTTAACGTTCTATGAGAAGTTGGTAACTTTCACATGGGTCAAGATGTAAATATGTAATATGTTAGTGTATAAAATAGCTATAAACTAAAATTGAAGGTGCTTAGAAATTACTAACCTGTCTTGGAATATGAATTGTAGGCACGGTAGTCAAAGCATGCACATACAAATATATTATTTTCTGCAAGATATTTGAACATTTAAATGTTCATCTTATTATATTAAAATGATTTAGATTCTATTTTAAACAAGACCATTACCTATTTCTTAAACTATGTTTTTCAGAATTGTCGTAATTATCCTAGATGCAGTAATCCTATATTCTTGAAAATAATTTCAAGCTGCTTCTTAGATAATATCTAACAACTGATGCTAAAATGAAATTCATAATTATTAGAAACAGATAATTGTACATAACCTTTAACAATGAAACAAGAGTAATACCATTTAGGATAATTAAACTACAGTGTTTGGGTTCTATTTGAATTGTTGCCAAATCAAATCTTAAGAACTTATATTCGTCTAAATTGCTGTAGATTAAGATGAGCTATCTTGTAAAATTTTCATATGAAAATTGATTTAATATATTTTAAGTATAAATATTTTTTAGATAACGCCATCAACTTCACTTCTTAGTATAATCAAAACAACTTGTAATGGGGAAACTTAACAAGAAAGAAAATCTGGGAGTATAATTAATACATACTTTATTTTTAAAATGACTACAATATAAATAATGGTATAATATATTCCTACAGTAGAATCACAATATTGCTGCATTGAAGTCCATACGCTGCATTTGTTCACTAAAGTCTGTGCCACTGAATCGTCGATATAAAAGTGTGAAGGAAAAAATAAGTGAAATTTAAGACTTGACTCTACAAGCCAAATTATGTAATTGTAGTAGTATTTAGGATTCGTATAATAATTACAGTTTCAATCAAAATGTTCATTTATTTTAATTGAAAACCGAATATTATGTTACGCCTTCAGCTTAAATCTAGACCGAGCATAAATAATGTAATTTCAGCACAATTTAACCGAATCGCTCCTTAAATGGGATCCGTCGCCAGAGATGGGATCAATTTGTATAGCTTTCCCGTCAACCCAAAACAATTATACGGCCACACGAATTCCGCCTTTAATTGCTACACATAAAGTTTGATTTCGATCGTTAATCGCGTGGATGTTAGCGTCACAATAAACCTAGAGATGAGAATTTGAAGCGACCAGAAAAGCGTGACCCCTAGACGAGGGATAGACTGCGTCTACGGGTCTTTAGTTGTTTGTAAAGTACGGGGGGCGGGGGGTCAAGGACGAGTGGTTTTTCGCATTGGAGTAGTAATTGTATGTAATTTGTGCTATATCCTGGCTTTGCGGAGATCGCGAGGAATGCAGTGCGGCGAACTTATGCGGCCATTTCCCGATTGGCTTTTGTGTAAATAAAGTGGGGATTACCTGCATTTCTCGAACTTACCTGGAACAAAATAAACGTTATTTATTTTTACTATAACAATACAATAGAACCACAATAGAAATGTGGTACTCAGAGGAAATTGTTTACTTACGTTTTCATAATACATAGAGATTATTATCAAATTGAATAATGCAGTCTTTTATACGATTGCATTGTTGTCAATTGAATACCTACATCGAACTCTTAAGATAGAGTTTCCAAGATTAATATTTATTTTAAAAGCTCTACATAACTTAATTTTACACTAGTGTTTTTTTTTAATCTTGCAAGGAAATTTCTTACTTTGACGCCAAGTTACATTTGTATTACATGAATCGTTCACACAACAACAACACACAACTTCCACAAGCCAACATTTACGCACATGAAAGTAAACAATAACAAAGGTAAACAATGTGACTGAAACAACTGCAAAGGGCGTCTAGTGGCATTGGATGTAAAGAGTCCTTCAGAAGTAATCTTTTATATCTCGTTTTCACAAAGTGAGTGTTGTCTCATTTAAAACTGACTGCTCTTTTTAATGACAGCTTACTCACAGCCTTTTTTACAGTTCACTTTTTATCAACACTCAATTTTTGTTTTCTTTGAGTTTTCAGCGTTTAAAATGGTAACCATGGACGTATATAATATTATGTATTGATATTAATTTATACAATTTTTTAATCTAGATGTAAGAATAAGATAAGATGCACTATACCAGTGAGTTTCTAACTTAAATCACAATCTCCATAAACCATATTAAGTTCAATACTTCATAGAAAGATCAACAACAAGAAAGACTCTCTTACGAGAAGAATCTAATCGCATCTCACGCTAAAATCCATCGAGTTGGTTCGCTGCAGAGAAAACCAAAGAAATTATATTAGCATACATATTACAAAGTAATATAAAGACTAGAAAAACAAATCACTCCGTCTAGCAAAGTAAAAAACGTAAGGTCCGGTTGAATGGCCTGTAACTTCAACCAAATTGTCTCCTGAGTATGAATTATTGATCCGAACTATAAATTAAGAGCCTTCCCATCCCTTTGATAAAACTTCTATTAGCCTTTTCGTCGTGACTTTTACAAATTAAGCTCATTAAAGTGAGCGCCAAAGTTGCCGGCTTGTTTCGTTCTACTAATCACTATTATTTTTCATATAAATACCGGGAAAGTTGCACTAGCAGTTGTGACGTCATTAATCAATTCTTAAGTAGTTGCTAAGTAACTGAAGTTTTCAGAAGTGTGTTTTTAATTGTTTGTTTATGGCCGGTTTTAAGGAAAATTGTGTAAGTTGAAATAGGACTGAAAACTTTTCCTGCCATAAACGAAATTAAAGCAAGGTATAAAAGAAAATACCGTGTTCCTAGTTATATATATTTTTTTTATTAATTGTTTTTAGTAATAAATAAATAACAAATGTAGAGCTAATTAATACTCGTGCTTCAGAGATCTCGACGTTATGTCTTAGTATAATTCGGCTAGAATACTAAATAGAGACCTTAAAAAAGTTGACTCATGAAATTATTATTAATTTTAATAATATATGTGTGTTTTATTCCGAAAATGTTCGAGCTTTAAGACCACTAAAGTATTGGAATATCTGTGTTTTGTTCCCATTTGTTATTTTTAGTATTATTAAATACTATAATAAAAGGAAACCACATAACATACTAAAAGTATCAATAAAATACTTATTAACTTAATAAAAAGTAATATTTGATAATTGATACGTCAAACGCGATTAAACTTTTGCTGATAAAGTTGATATCACAACATTATTCCAAAGTGCGTCGAACATAAGTTGAAAACAAGGTGTTTTACACACTCCGAATGTTTCTTTTATAAGATTATAAAACTTTACGAGTTTCTGTGGTGACATGGATTCACGAAAATATAATATTTTATATAGTCTTAGGTTTACACGTCAGTGGAGCCATTCACGCATTCGTGAGACTTCGATGTATAAAGCTTTTGATTTCATTGATCTTTTTGAAAGAAATAAAACGTTCGGGAAAATGTTATTTCCGTAGGAATGAGGCTTTATAATTCCCTATTAAGATTTATTTTTGAAAATTGTTCCCCTATTTGTATTTGATTCTGCGATTCAATGTTTGAGTTTATGTTTTCTAATATTTAAATGAATAAAATTTTTTTCAGATGACCCGCTCGGTGCTATCGTTAGCGACTCACAGACAGAGTTATTTTGCATTTATAAAATTAAGTATGGATTCTCACAAATACGATACGAGATAGAAATAAATATCTTCTTCATTAAGACATTAAAAAGTGCATTGGTCTAAAACAGCATAGTTCTTATAATAATTACTACGCCCACTCTGCAATCTAGTTTCTTGTCGCATCTACTGATAGTTTCTGAGTTAACTGGACCATATAAATTATGTTTTATATTACTTTGTACCGATTATGTCGCGGTTTCAAGTTAATTAAATATTAAAACAGAGAGTATTTAATTTAATATTGCCCAAAGGACAACGTATATGTAGCAATCAAAAGATGGGAAATTCTGAATATAACTTTTTGATGACTTTGATTGTTTTCTGCTACGAAAACAGTAATATTTATAAAAAAGGGTGTTTCTTCATTCATGTGAGTTTTTATACCCTCACGAAGAAAGAATGATTATTATTCAGTCACTTTAAAAAAAATAATGGTTATTCTTTCTTCGTTTCGTCATATAAAGTTAGATCACAATATTTGCTTCGTATTTGGTTTAATAAACCCTGATTTACAATAATAGAATGGCAATTAACAAATAACTGTAGTAAAACATAGCATTGTCTTTAATTAGCAGAAAACTTTTCACATAATATTTTGTTCTACTATTAAACAGTTTACAGCTCTCAGTCTATATTTTATACTTTCTCATTAACACTGATGGACCAAATGATGACGATATACATGTACTTCGCTTAATTTAACAGT
Organism: Colias eurytheme; assembly: GCA_907164685.1. Lineage (NCBI taxonomy): Eukaryota > Metazoa > Arthropoda > Insecta > Lepidoptera > Pieridae > Colias > Colias eurytheme. The sequence continues at coordinate 11,749 of CAJQZN010039827.1, forward strand.
AAAACACCTTTTTAATTATACATTCAGTTATAACTGAATCAATGTGATAATGAGCGTGTTCATATCATCGACTTAACGAGTTCATACGAGGCTTTAATGAAATTGTTTAATATTGATATAAAATGCATATTTTCCTTTATTTTTTGCCTTTAAAGATACACATGCTTATAATAAATTAAATCGTTTAATATACATACTATAAGCATCTATATTATCTATATTTTTATATCTTATCTATAGAAATAAGTGTCTGACTCCAGCTACGCGCATGGTCACACGGGATATAGTCTATGAAATATAGTATAGGTACTAATAATTTTGTAGGTTATTCACGAATAATAAAGCCTTTTTTAGATGTTAATGGTAGTACCAATATTAAAAGATAATCAAGTCAAATTCAAAAAGCTATTTCTTTTAAAAATATCTGGTACGTTTACTGCAAGATTTCCATCTTCCTTCAAAAACATTCCAGATGAGCAAGTGATTGCTGTGTGCGCTGATAACTCTAAGATTCCTTACCACAGAAGTATGCAAACACTTCCCTAAGTATTTACGATCATTTAACCTCAATTACAAGTAAAAGCCTCCGCAGAATTAATTACGCGATGCTCTTGAGATAAAACTGTAATTACTTGCATTAGCACGATTTATTGATTCACTATTAATTGAGTGGAATTTGATAAATGTCATTGTTTATTTAATAAGTTTAGTTTAACTGTAATTAAACATCTAAAACCTGCATTTTCTAATGTGACGAAATAGGAATTTCATTCAAGAAGTTTATGGTCCTGGAAGATCCATATTCTTCTCGTATATACGAAGATAGCATTGAAAAGTTTAGGCCAGTATATATAATTTATTTGAAACTTTATACTCTAGGCTGTAGAGCCTAGAGTATAAAGTTTCAAATAAATTATATATGTGAATAGTATGTAAATATAGGTATAGTGAATAGTATAGTGTAATATGCGAAGCAGTAACAGAAACAATAAATTTTAATAGTATCATGAAATCAAATGAAATCTTTATATGTACCTATCTTTATATCTTTATACAAGTTGAGTGCAAAAATAATTTAAAAATTTAATAATCGTTCAGTGACAAATTCATAATTATCCAACTACACAATGGTGTGTAGTACGTAGTAGTAGTTTTATCAACGATTAATTCGTACAAGCATATAACAATAAAGCGTAGGGTTATCAAAAGTTAGCTCTCGGTGGACGGTTGTTCATTTTCAGTAAATCAAGTGATTCCCCGAAGCTATCTGCGCTGGACCCAAGGGCCTTGGAATAGGGCTGCCGATAAGATGTGTTAACAGTGACGATGTAATACTAGCTGTTATTTGCTGCTTCACTAGCATTGTCAAAGGAAATTTACTTGGATATGTTTCGCTGAAGTTAAAAGTAGCCTACACCTTTTACCTATTTACTCTCTAGCGTTCTATCACAATAATCATACGATTAAATCGCTCCGTTGCAACGTGACAGAAAGACAAACAAACAAATCAATTCACGAATGTAGCTTTTTTTATAAGCAATCATTTAAAGAGTATAGTGCAGGGTACGATTGCGTTATTACTTAGAAATTCTAATTCTTTCAGCTATTCCTCGTGAACCTATTCACATTATTTCTATAGTTTGACTTTGTCTCTACCTTTATTAATCCATAAAAAGGAATCGTGTATTTTGTAGCTGCATCACAATGAAGCTATTCTAACCTAATTAGATCAAATACAAACTATAATTTTTGAAGTAGGTATACATTTAAAGCAAAATAAAATAAAAACATCGAAAATAATATGTGTATTTCTAAGACAAGTAGCCCTACCCGGGATCCCTCGTATCCCGGAGCCGCGATCCCGGCGATAATAAAAACTCGCCACGCCTCGCCGTGATTAATGCCCGCTTTGACACCGACTTACGACGTTATGTGGAACTTGTATTTATAATAATATCTTCTATTTACTAAGCGTTTTCCGCAACGTCGCATTTTCTGGAAATCTTATTCCATTTTTGTGGGTGTGAAATTGTGACTCTACAACTATAATAAAATGATGAAGTTTCCTATCTATGCATAAACTTGTACTTATTCTTGTTTATAGATGGCTAACGTAGATATAGGTACTAATAAATATAGCAACAGATATAATAATAACTTACAATACAACGCTAGATAGTGATTTATACAAATGAAACTGAGTAGCTGGTATTAATTGCAATAATTCTTAAGAGAATTCCCACTTGAGTATAAGTTGCAAGCTACAAAGAAACGCTTCATCTCTTTGTGACGTACTGTATCGAGCCTATTCTATAGTTGGTCGTTGGTGGATAGGGAAATAGAAAAAAATGATGATGGCTTGATAAAGAACAAAAATAATAACACTTTAACACTTTATTTTAGTTTTAATTTATTTATTTATTCAAAAGGTGCACATTTAATAAAACAAGCAATAAATAATAAAAAATGGTCACTAAATAATGTAACGGACCAAAAGTGACGTCACCAACAGAGATTTTCATCTGTTCACATCACGACCTGCTAGATAGCATCTAATTCCGATAGCCGTAACAATTGTAAGTAACTTTGATCTAAATTCCGTCAAACAAATAAACAACGACGTCTATGGAAATTGCCGTGAATGCATAAAGTTGTGAACTATGTATATTATGTGCTTTTTAAGATTTAGGCCTATTTTTGTAAAATTATCAGAGGCTTATTGTAAACAAACAGCTATACGCTAACAAGAATTATACAAACATACATACACTCGAAAAACACAACCCTCCTTATATCGCAGTCGGATAAAAAATCAACTTTATCAATTACTGGCTTACTCTCCATTTCGTTCCTTACGTTTATTGACATCACATGGGACCATGTTCACATCTGTTTTAATCATTGATTTTCTAAACGAGGAGTGAAGTATCAAACTAAGATGTTTTTATCTCCTCTAGGTATCGAACCAAACTATGAAATGATTTACATTGTAACCGCAATTAGAAAACCCTTCTAGAAAACCAGTTATTAATTATGTCATCCTATGTACTTATATGGATTTGCTGAATGTTATCAAAACTTTGCCCTTTAGGTTATGTAAAGGTTCTTCTTTTTTAATCAGCGTGACAATTGTATCAAATTTTATTATAGACGAATATATGACGAAATATTATATTAATGGAACTATATAAATACAGTTTGCATTTGAAAGCGTGACTTGAACGTAATAAACGGACATGAGTAAATAGCTCCTAAGATCAGATACTAGTTGATTGAGACAATAGAGAAATTATTAGATATATTATAGGAAAATTTTATTGAAGCTCTATATTTATTGTTATTTGATTGAAACAAATTAAGTTGAATCAATCAATTAATTTTTAATTAATTAAGAAGTGACAATATTGCAATTAAGCTTACTAAGTGTTTATTAATTATTTAATCACGCATGTGCATTAATTAGCACATGGAATAATTAAACCATTTATAAAATCCGCTCTGAATCCGAAAAATTCGTTTAAAGTCAAATAAAAATCAATCAAACCTTCATCCGAATCAGTTTAAAAAAAATATAACTTGATTTAAAGGTTACCTTCTATAGGCACAGTATTACAATATATTTAGGAAATAATATGGTAATACTGTGCTATAGGTGTATAGATATATTATATACCTACACAGTACACTATGTAGTCAATCTGAAGTACCCTCATAGGACAAAAATCAGTATCATTAAGATAGCGTCACTCCATGGACCATATATTAAGGCGTGTAAGCCGATCGCCCCGGAGCCCCAGGACCGCATCCACTTAGCAATGAATCAACTCGCTATGGCTTATATCATCCCTCTATCGTCTCTTATATTTGATCGTTGCTGGAAATTTAGATGTATTTGGGGGATGGTTGCGATATAGAACACTTTAAATTGCACTAAGGTCGAAATTAATAGTTCATTTTTGGATTATCTTTGATGATGACATGATATATAAGCTGCATTATTATAAAATTAATGTGAGGAGGTTGCAGTTAAAATATTTTATATCTGTTCCATCTATGTGTATCATGGCAAGTAAGTTGCTAACTTCCTTTGTCAAATACATTGCCATATTATATTATATTAAAGAGGCAACATACGAAAAATAGACCAAGAATAATCATACAATCTGGTAGCTTAATCACTATATTATTGAGACCGCACCAATCATTCAACACACACAGCATCAAATTTCATTCGAATCTAAAATGCAGAAAAGTATCGAAAAAAGAAAGCAAACATGACGTAATACATTTTGGGCGGGAAAGAATTGCGTTAGCGGATATTGATGAAACAAATGTAAACATGGCTTCCGACACTCAATAAAGCGGGAAACTGTAACAAGGAGCTAGATCACTTTACCAGCCTCATAAATCTGTGCCTTTTTATATTATCTGTGAGAAAAATAACTGGTTCGTTTCCAAATTTCGACACGTGAACCTTACAAAATATTGCGAGAGAATTAATCATAAGTAGGTAAAATCAAAGTACATATACGTATAAATAAGAATAACGATTGAAAAGATTAATAAATTATTTCGAGAAAATATTTAATAATGGCAACAAAATTGTTGTTTAATTTTGGATTCTCTGAAAAACTGTCTTTATTGAACAAGGCTGAGAGATCGTCTGCCGTGTTCAACATAAGGTTATTGTAATATTTTTAGCTCATCCTTATTAGAAGCCAGATTTATTTGTAAAATTGTAAATTTAGGTATTAAGCGTATACAATATACATAGCTTTTTTTGTAATGTCAATGAGAGAAGCATGATCATGTAAAAATCTGTCTTTATTATAATCTACTAGCGGCCCGCCCCGGCTTCGCCCGTGGTACATATGAAAAATAGATGTTGGCCGATTCTCAGACTTACCCGATATGCACAGAAAATTTCATGAGAATCGGTCCACCCGTTACGGAGGAGTATGCAGACTAACATTGTGACACGAGAATTTTATATATAAGATTATAATAAAACAAACATAATTGTATTCATAAATTGTAATCTACAATTTTGTCATTCAGTTCAAACAACTTTTCCTTTTCCTACAATAAGTCTAAAAAGCTTCGTTCCGACAACGAGGAAGATCGTCCCGTCAAGTCGTTAGCAAGGCTTAGTAGTTCCCGTTAATTTGCTACAAGTTTTTGCCTTGCAGCCAACTAAGGGACTTAATACAATGCGACAAACATAATAATTATGGACCCGGCTTGATAATGTCATTTACTAATTGTAAGTTTGAAGTTTAGAAACTATAACGTGAAACCAATTCTGTTTCAATAATTTTACTTTAACTACAAAACTAAAATTTCTTATAGTGGGAAAAATGAATTATATAAATAGGTATATAATTCATTAATACATAGGCCATCTAGTTGTTTCTGAGATTGGTGCATTCAAACACATAAACAAACTCTTCAACTTTAAACAAACTTTATTAGAACAGGAGAAGATAGTAGTAGTTAGTCATGCCTTTTCATAAGGCAAATACTTAGATTGACAGATGCTAAAGTTGAAGTTTTACTATAGTAATCCTGTTTGCGTAGAAGGATGTATTTCGTAATCAACATTTAATCGTATTTAATGCTATTTCAAACCATCTTCAGTTAATTAAAAATGTAATAGTGAATTTCAAAGTCTGAAAATAATTTTTCAGTACATTAATTAATGAAATTTTTTCTGCAAGTGTTTCTTAGTTACAATCTTCTTACAAATTTCCAAAAATAAATCTGAAGACTCCATCAGGGACACATCAAATGACAAACTCCAATAAAAGCGGTTTTATTTCTGTTCAGTGACGTCATTAAAAATTCAGCAAGCCACATAAAATCACAGTTTATGACTAGTCTGGAACGAGTTATTTTACTGACAATTTTTATTCTCTGAGTGTACTCTATAAGAATCTGATATAATAAGTAAAGGCGGATCTTTATTTCTACAGATATATTTCATTTGTAAGTTTTTTTTATAAAGCTATTGATGTTCTTATTTAACTTTTATATTTTGGTGCCTTCCTTCCCATCTAGTCAGTTGTTTCTGAGATTAGTGCGTTCAAACACATAAACAAACTCTTCAACTTTAACCAAACTTTATTAGAAAATGAGAATGATAGTATGTATGTAGAAATAACCTTTTTAAACATGTTGTAAGTATTAAAATATTTACATTGTTAAGAATGTTGTTCAGTACTTAAACAGAAAACGTTAACTAGTCAATTTGAGGAAGGTTGTTTATTGTAACCGTAAGTTTTGCGGTTTCATTAAAGTTTTCTCTCAAGTCGGCCAGATAAGCTCGTGTTTACTGGCGACTGGCGAGTCGGAACCGAACATTGCGACTTCAAGATTAAACTCGCTTCTTAATTGAAGACGTAAAAATGGCGACCGAATGTCTAATTGTGTGTGTTTTGGTATAAAGGATTATGTGGAATATTTATGTTGGATGTGTTTGAGACCTTTCTTATTTATTCTACTAGTTTTAGCCTGTGACTTCGTTCGCGTGATTATCGTATGGGGTTTTGTAATTCAATCACGTTAGGGCCGTTGATTGAAAAAATCAGTTTCTTATTATAATTTTCTAATGAAATGATTGCAAATAAGAGCCCAAGGGCTCTACATATATTTTCAACATGTTTTCATAAAATTTTGTTTGGTTATATTATATTTCTACTTATATTGTTGTTAGTTTTAAGACGTTGATGTCGCATCGAGAGCAATTTAACTGTAGATAATGGCATGAAATGATTACGATTGAATTACCTACTAAATCTTCTGATAAAGAATATTGCGACTGAACGCACAGAAAATTGCGGCAAATATATAAATAAAATGTAATTATAAACATCATAAATACATGGATATTGGATATGTTTTGAGTGGATACTCAATTTTAAAAACACAACAACAACAAAATTTAGAGAAGTTATGTACAAATTGTAATTTGTTCCCTTACACGTGATTCAAATAAAAGGAAAGAAACGAATACAAAGAAACCAATAAGAACGGTTTCCTAGAATAATATCCAAACCATATTCCAAACAGACTCAATTACTTTTCTGTAAGAGTTTGCACTTAAGCCAAATTGCAAGGCCTACGACACGACTCCATTTGCAAATTAGACATTTACAAAAATGTCCGTAGAAATGATACTAAGGATAATAACCCTTACGAGCTGGATATTTTAACAAAATTCGAAGTCACAAATTGCTGCTAATCCATTTAAGTTACTCGTATTTTAGGAACGATGAAAGTTACTTCCACGTTTCTTTTATTCTATTTTATGGGCTTTTTGTTCATTTTCTCTCGCAAACCGTGTATTCGTTCTGATTGATGTGGATGGAAATGTAACGATAGTATTTATACCTATCGTTGCTATCACTCTTAAAATAATTATAGCATTTGATGAATGAAACAATTATATCTTGAGTTGTAAATCGCACTTCTAAAATAAATTAAAAAAATTTTAAGTAATCACAAGAGTTCTTAACTCAAGAAGAGATTGAAGGGCTTCAAAAATAAAAACTACATCATCGTAATAGCATTGTTAAACACGTCAAACATTAATAAATAATCAATCAAAGGCCTGCACGAATTAGTAGAGCACACAATGATCTCTAACCTAAGGGACGCCAATCAATCAGCCAGATCCCGGTAAATACAGCATTCTAATCTTTTACACGAACAGACAGACAAAACTGACCTCTGTCATGAAAACAATAGAGTTGATTCTCGAGGATGTGGGGTCAGTGCATGTAGTTTTCAGTATGGAGTGATTAATGAAAGAGATCAAGTGGTACACGAAGTGTCTAATCGATACATTGATGAATTACAAGATTATGATAGTAATGACAATAGATTGAACAGGCCGATACGGGAACGGTGAAATGCTTTCTATGCTTAGAAACATGTGAGCTTATTATACAGACATTAAATAATAATAAAGATCGACAAGTTGTTTGATTGATTGAAGACGATTTGTTGGCGATGATTTGAGAATGGGCGGTAAAAGTTCAATAATTGTTTTAAATTTTTATCGAACGCGTACTGATTGTATTTCATGAATAGTATGAATATTTAATAAACAGGAATTATGGCATCAATGGCATCTTATTTTTTGATATGGATTAATTAACCTTAAAATATTTCATATAAAATCAATGAATTGGTAGCAAATTCTTAATCATTATCAACACAGAGCATGACTTTCAGTCTTTCAGAAATGTATTTCAGAAGGCATATTCTACAAAATAACTCTATTGTTCGTGTGCTTTATTTTATAGGTCGATAGTCGACCATTATATAGTGCAACATAATTTCATAGACTACTTTATAGATTATATAGCACTTTATACTCTAGTTCAATTTCAAAACTGAAAACTGGAGCACAATACGTCTTAGGATAACTAAAATAGCAAATAATTTAGATAAATTTCCAATCGCGTGCAGAGAAAACGTAGCCTTTTACTTAATCCAGGTGTTCATTGAAAGCTTTTGTCTTAACAGATAACTTATTATCTTCAAAGACTTAACGATATTTATCAAAGGAGCTTAATTTGACTTAAAATACGACCGGCTTACAATGAATGGAATAATTTCGCAATTGTTTTACTTATTCCTTAGTTTTAAGAAATTAGATTTGTAAGGTACTGTTATTGTAGCCAGAAAATGGGGTTTCTTAATTTCTACATTGTCTTTTTGTCTTCGTGTATCAGTTTCAATGTTAACATTTAGGTTTATCATCCATTCTGTATTATCTCTTTGCTGTGTTGAATTACGCAAATTTATTAATATTTGATGATGTTAATTATTATATAATGACGAATACGTCCTCCTTTTCTATAAACTAATCAATCGTGCTTTAATTTATTGATAAATAACTTTTAACGAGAACATGAATAGGTACTATTATCTCTTCGTGGAGATCCTCACAAGACCTATTCATAGTCGATTGACGTATTATACTTAAGAAGAACAGTTTAGATGTAGTGCAAAACAAACACAATCAAACTAACCACTCAATATCAGCAGCCCATTGTTGGCAGAAGAACAATATCCCCTACCACGCTTCCTTCTCACGACTCAGCACAAAACCAAATATTTATTCAGGCAATGCAAAGGTTCTGGAGACAATAAATTCTTAAGACAAGATTAAACTTGTCAGGGGAGCCCATTTACTTAACGCAAATTTATGCAAATACCTCCTAACTCGTTAATGCCCAGACTCTGGAGATGTTTTGTTTAATAGTTTTGTAAGCGATTAGTTTGGCTGGCTGATAAAGGCCGTGAGACCGCGAAGTGTGACGTGATCTGTAGTTTTGGTGATAACTAAGAAAGTAGACTCATTTGTGTTGTATAAAATTATTTCATCAAAGACTTATATGTTTGGTTCCAAGTAGGAGAAATAATATGTGAATAAGTACTGGTAGATATAAAATTGAAATTTTCTTCACCATTAATATTTCAACATTAAGCACAATGGAAATCAGTACAGCAAAAAAATTCATTATATTTATATTTATGTAAATTTTCAATGACTTATTGTCTATCGCTGAGTTATTGAGGTTAGAAGATTTGCATACTTAACTATGTGTCTGTTGTCTCTGAGCAGCCGGAACTTCTTTGTTATAAGGAAAACTGACACTGTAATCTTGGCTCGTTGATTTTCTATAATAATAATGTTTTATTTAAAATATATTCTATTAATTTTTATAAGTTTTCATTATGATATTAAAAAGTAAGCTATCGTAGAGATAAATAGCGTTATTATATTGAATGTTTAAATGACAATACTATTAATTATTTCAAGTGGTTTCTTCGTTAATATAATTATCCAATGCGTTTCTTAAACTAGATATAGAGCGATAATATTTTTAATAGAAAGTTATTCTTCAAGACACATCATAATCATTATATGATTCGAATATTTCCTATTCTAGATACCAATCCATACTTAATATTATAAATGCGATAGTAACTCTGTCTGTCTGTCTGTTACTCAATCACGCCTTAACTACGGAACCAATTTGCATGAAATTTGGTATAGAGATATTTTGATACTCGAGAAAGGACATAGGCTACTTTTTATCCCGGGAAAATGACGCAATCCCGGAAATCCCACGGGAACGGGAACTATGCGGGCTTTTGTTTGACTACGCGGGCGAAGCCGCGGGCGAAGCCGCGGGCGAAGCCGCGGGCGGAAACCTAGTACTGAATATAAACTCGCAACACAATAATAGATTTTACCTACATCACAGTTCCTATCTTCACATAACACCAGCATCCGATATCACAAACAGCAGTATAATTTATAATTTTCATAATTACACATTCAGGACGCATGTGATCTGGAGTATAACATTGGAACTTGGCTCACGTATAGAGATCATTGGTTATGCAGTACGTAGTATTGAACTTCTACAGCCAGCTTATTTTCTTGGAGTTTGCAAGTCAGGAAACTATTGCATAAAATTGTTGGTTTATATTGAGTTCGGGAGGAATAGTGTTGTTGGAATCGTGAATATAATTCGATTGTTTTTAGTGAGAATTTCTATCTATTAGATAACATAAAGTTATAATACCTTATTTAAGGGTCATTTACTGGATTGACAATTTTGATATTATACTTCAAGAGAAAAGAAGTAATAGATAATTTTTAGGTACAAATACTTATACACACAAACTAACATTATTGTGTGAATAAAGACGATTTGAAATAATTTGGTGACACAAATATTCTATACCAATATTTAACAGGATATGTTGACACTTTTACAAGATCGGGCTCTTTTATAGTTTTGAAAGTGGCAATTTTTACATCTACATTTCGTAAACATAAAACGAACACATTATTCACGCATAAAAATGACACACTTAACCAAATAGTTACTTTGATCAGATATTTCGTATGATTGATAAATTCACAAAAACATCGTCTCCTTTCGTTTTAATAACTAAAAAGACAATTTATATATCCGCGGCGTGCTTCCGTCAAATTAGCCGCCGGTCCCAGGTCCATCAGATGTTAAGTGGCTAACGAAATAAACTGTCACTTCCACGTTCGTATGTATATGAGCTGTAGGGCTGCCACCGACGCTGTTTAACTATTATTAAAAATATTAATGGCAAAAGTTTTTAAATTAATAATTTAAAATTTAATTGTCAGCTGTTATGAAATTTTCTGAGTGAAAACTATCAAATAATAGTGTAACAAAATATTATTAAGACAATTTCCCGTTTAGTTTATGATGTACGGTAGTGGTATAGAATAATATCATATTTGTAACTGAAAATGCTACCAAACATTTCAACAGAAATACGCATGACAGGACAATAACGACAAACGTACAAACAGCAGGGAATATGTAAAATATAACACATTAAAAACATTTTCAACATAAATAATGCATAATTACTAAGAATGTGATTAAGCTATCCCTGTCTGCAGACTCAAAGTAGATAAGAGGAGCCGTCAGTCCCACAGGAGCGATGCAACGAATTAATATTATTTTAATGGCTCTTCCTGCTCATAAATAATTCTTATCTCAAGTTTTGATGTCCTCTCGAGAGGAAACAAAGATTTCTTAAGTTTTTCTCGGCATTTACTTTAAAAATTATTTGCTTTGTTCTTTTAGTTTAGCTGTTTAAGTTAAAATGTTTTGATCAAATTGTTATGTGATTCGCTATATTAAACAAAATAATGTTAGCAAAGAAGTATAAAATGTGTAATAAAAATATTGTGCGGAAAAGTTAAATTCCACTAATTTTTTTACCGAATTATACATTAAACAACAATATTTAGTTAAAGACTAAACAAAATTAATAGACAGTTTTTTTAAAGAAAGTTTAAAATTATAAAAACTGTATTTATCACCCTGGCACACCCCTAACTCATGACATCTTCCTGTGTCGTTCCATAAATATGTTTATTACTTTATTTTAAACTATAATATTATTAGACAAATGAATCCAATTTAAAATGCTTAACCTGAGTTCTCTCTATGAGCTTGTCCAAATTAAATTAGTGTTAAGTGTTTAGTTTATAATATGAATACTTTCGTTTTCAAAACTATTCTAATTTGATGTGTATTTTTAGATATTTTAAAAGTATCCATTACTATTATTAATAATTATTCCTAGATGGAAATAATTTCAATTTATCTGCTCACTATTTATGTCACTGATAATAATATTAATAATCTTTATGGTCATTTAAGAGATCTAATTTTTCTAGCACCTACTATTATATACCATATAGATAATTACATAAGGCTTTAATTCTAAATGCATCTATATTCGCAGGTTTTACAGTAAAGGAAGTAGCTTGAGATAAAATGGATAGTCGCAGTAATAAGAGGCGTTAATACAAATCCCCGATATATCTTAGCCACTGTCACTCTTGGGGTCGGATTTCATACTTTAGGGGCCCCAAAAATTTGAATCGATTAGGCTAAAGTTTTGTCAACAAAAGTGTACATATTCTGTTAGCAGAAGTGCATATAAGAACATTATTATATGTATCGATGGATATAACTTCTTTATAGACTACGTAAAACAAAACGTATTTCCCATTTTTTAAAGATGCTATTGTAACCATTTTAGATATCTTCTCACTGACAGAGAAAGCAGTGTTCATGAAGTGTACATAAAGTTCTGCATTATTATAAAAAAAAAATAATTGAATCAACGATAGAGTAATGCTTTTTGATCATTTATACAATAACTATAGTTTCATCTTTACTTGAGTTATTAAGGGGCCCCATTTAACTTCCCCTGATCCGCTCCTGTATGTGTGTCTCGTTTACACGATCTATTTTTACAATCTTTCACAGAATGTCATTAGTTACACGATAGATTAACAAGATTGATGGAACTGCGCAGGAATGCTTAATACCAGGCTCTGAACGTCTTCACATTTTATATATTTTGTGACGTGTTGGAGATTTAATAGCTTTGATAATGTATCATATAGAATCATTTTAGTACAGCATGTTACTTTTGAAATTGCGTGAAATATTATTTTGGTAGTGTTTCGTGTTTATTCAGTAAACTTTTTTTTTATTTTCGGTCATCTTTTTTTATAAAGTTCGTAGTTTACGGTAGGTTTTTCATGACAAAGTGGCAAATTTTCACAAATAATAATTGTTACTCATATTACACAGAGCAAGTTTCTCCTATTTTATTACAATAACTACGAAGATCGTTGAAGTCTTTGCACTTAGTTAAATAGTTGTTCTAATTGCTGTTTCCCATTATCGTGTGTTTACGCAGACCGGTATCCGGGCTATCCGCTCCCGGATGTGGAGATATCCGGGTGACCGGCTATTGTAATGTGTTTCTTCCATTTGGAATAAATAGCCCGGATAAATCGCTTCCTTGTACAATGTACATACATAGACAAAGTTGGAGGAAGTTACAAAAGATATTAAAGAACTATAAAAGAGTAAAAAAGAATAAAAATACTGAGATAGAATTGATCTGAATGTTTCTTTGAAATTATCTATAACTAGTTGCGCTTCGCGGTTTCACCCGCGTGGCTCCGCGTTGATCTTAGCGTAATGATATAATATAGCATATAGCCTTCCTCGATAAATGGGCTATCTAACACCAAAAGAATTTTTAAAATCGTTGCTGAGATTAGCGCGTTCAAACTAGCAAACTCTTCAGCTTTATAATATTAAGTACTAGCGGTCCGCCCCGGCTTCGCCCGTGGTACATGTTTACGTTTTCTCTACATAAGAACCATCCTCGTACTTCAAGGAATATAATAAAAAAAGAATTATCGAAATCGGTTCAGCCGTTCTCGAGTTATGCGCTTACCAACACATTTTGCGATTCATTTTTATATATAAGATAGATAATAATAATTGTATACCTGTTTACAACAGATGTGAAATGCATCTGCCTAATGTCCGAAAAGTAACAACGGGACCTGATATTGACATGCTTACAAATTTCATAAACACATAGCATAATATTATATCGTTTCATATTCAGAGGATATTTTCTGATGATTCTTATTTTAAATACACTTTAACAATTATGAGAACGAGTTAAATTGCTAGATAGTAATAAAACTTATTCTCTTCTCTTATTCATTGCCTCTAGCGAGAACAGCCAAAGGCTTCCGTTAATTCTGTACAGACAATTGGATATCTATCATCATGATCTTGTTTATGGCAACACCTAAACGGGATAAAATCGTGACTGACTTAATTAAATATATCAAATGGACACAGACACCTGGTTTCCTCACGTAAACTATGGCTCGAATCTTATCGGCAACTTTATGGTGATTCAAGTGGGTTGGGAGAAAATTGATGAAATTGCTTTGTAGGGACGTGTTGAGCAGTTTTCGTTATGTAGGTAAGTATGTAATTTTACTTCTTATTATGTTAATAATTAAACAGTTTTTGCTAATAGCTTATTTTAATACTGTAAAAGTAAAAAAATAGCTTAAAAGTGTATTTAAATAAGCTACGATTTTGTGCTGAGGTAGAGTTGATATGAACGTCTTCGTATGACTTTATCTGGAAATTGGTTTCAGGTATTATATTTTGTCTGTGACAAAAAATATTTAAAATATCGATAATTTTTTGAGAATTAATAATTGATTAAAAGTATTGCGCATTTATGATACGTTTCAATTGAAGATTTCATCAATATGTAAGTTTATAAAGACACTGACTACAAACTCGCTGGCATTATCTAAAGTTGAAAATTCGTCACTACCCACACTTCTATTAAAAGTGACAATACAGCTTAATTGATATGTTCCCCACACTTTAATTACCGTGAATTATTGAGAACCGTGGGTCGATCTATAGTTCCAACTTCTAACTTTAACACCTCATTATAGAAAGGGCACTGTCGAAACGTGTGGTTAGATATTCAGATAAACCTATTTATTTATCATGCCTTTATACTTCAATTATGTAGTTCCAATTTATATGCATTAAAGTTTTTAGTTTAATATTATGTTCTGAAAATCATGAAGATTACACGTGTAAGTCTGAGATATAGAAATAACAATAATTCGTATAATAACTCTATATTTTATGAATTCCAATATTGCTCTTTATTAGAGCAGAAAATTAATTACTTATTTCATTATTCTGATTATTATATTATATTATCTTTACTATGTACCTAGTATCGTATAACACGATTATGAAAATGTTTGTCAGTGGATTTAAAACAGTAATTTCTAGATGATAAATAGTAAATAGTAGTTTTAAATCAACCATCAGAGAATACAGTAACGTCACGTTTTTCAACCCACCATCACAGGTCAGAAGTCAGTTGTTTACAATATTTCTAAGATGGTAGACGAAGTTATATACTTAAATTATATTGGTCTATTCTACTGGAATTGCTAGGTAAAAAAAATCTAGCATATTATATATAATAATATATAAATTACTTTTTATGCCAACTTTCAGATTTGAACATTATCTTGAGTTATTTTATTAGGTACAAAGTTTTTTTATCATTTCTTTAGTTTTTTTTTGTGAATACAGCATAAATTTTGATATATTTATCTATACAAATATTATAAAGAGGAAAGGTTTGATTTTTTGTTTGTTTGTTTGTATGAATTGAATAGGCTCCGAAACTACTTGGCAGATTTGAAAAATTCTTTCACTGTTGGAAAGCTACATCATTTCTGAGTGACATAGGCTAGGTTTTATCCCGGAAATCCCACGGGAACGGGAACTATATGCGGGTTTTTTTTTTTGAAAACGCGGGCGAAGCCGCAGGCGGAAAGCTAGTTTATCTGAAAGCTCTTACTAAATCTCATTATAATTGATTTAAATCAAATGGTTTTTGAGCTAGTCAACATAATAATACATATCTAGGTAACTATTTCTCTACATTTCCACATGAAGTTACATTTTTTGCTAAAAAAATATCATTCAATAAAACAAGTGCTCAGATTTTTATCATTTATAATCCCTTTTAAACGCGTAACGTGTAAACACCTAACCTTTAAGCAAATGTCGACAAGCACTAAGTATCCGATTATGGCTGCGCCCGCGCCTGCGTCTGCGCAGACATAACAATCGACCGCTGCCACATAAACTTGTTTACGCCCTGCTGGGTTACGTGCTTTCCTTATTCATATTTTGGATTGTGGTGAATTATTAGTGTCGTAGATTGGTCTAATCAATTATTTATTTATTAGTGGTGTATTTAATAATTTACTTAAGGTGGTATTGTTTTCCTTTAGTGATAGTTCTTAACGCTAATTTTATCTTATAATTAAAGCTCTACTGCTACATTGTTAAAAAGCTATTATAACGTCTATTAGAATTATAAATATACGTGGCTATATCTTGTTAAATGAATAGAATTTTACTAACAATATTTTGTTGATTTTGATTGTGTAACTATTTGTCGCTCTTTGACATAAACGACTAAAGCGATATTTTGAAAATACAAAAAGAAATTATCTTCTAGTTTCTATGCATGTGCTCTTTATCAGAACTCTGTAGGAACGAAGCTGCGGGTTTAAAATAGAGAAATAATATTGTTTAATTTTATCAAAATATTCCGGATTGTGTTTACTTATTCCCGAATCAACTAATTGTTATTAATCAGGTTTAATAATATAAAGTGTGTTATGAATTACAAATCATATTCAAAATGTGCACAATTATTGGAAATCATGTTGATGGTTAGTCAATACGATATGGATCTACATTTCTGATATAATAATATAAACATTTATTATTGGTTTTTCATCCCTTTTAAGCTATTGCATAACTTCTATCGCGGGCCCTGAGCGCGGGGACCGAATAAATTCCGTAACGAAAAAACCTCACGCTCCTCACTCCGACGGGCACGGAGGTGTGGCTTGAAGGCATAGCATGCAATAGCTTTACCGCGGCAGTCCCCGAGTGCCATACGTCTTTTTTTATAATTATGTTGAAGAAATTATTCAACAATTTTCTAAAGATTTCGTTATAAAAGTCCTTGTTACAAAAAGATACGTGTCATGTTATGTTTTATTATATAGGTTTTACGAGTCATTTCATGAAATTAATCATGATTTAATTCTGTTCAAAGAAACCGTTCTATTTGACTGAAATATTAAAACCCCTTTTATGCTTGGGGAAGTTAAAATAGACGAAAATGAGTCATCGCAATATCAAGTTATCGTATTAGCGTCGCGTGAGAGCCCTGGCTTTGTTTGCAGTGTTTAATTATACAAATATAGCCCTTAACATCTATACAAATACATGGACTATAAGTGTCTGTTTTGTTTGTTAGAATAAATATAATGTATCTTCATATTTTTAATACTTAATTATATTTCTTGTTATGTATGACCAGAATAAAATGCGTGCTTATTTATCTGACATAATATTATTACAAAATAAACATCGATGTTCTGTAATAAAAATCTTAATAAGAATATTGTATTATAGTGTCTACTGTGCAGAGAAAAATAAAAAATAATATGTTTAATAAAGCTTCTTTTACAGCAGCTTTTTATGTAAGTCGTAAAGCATATTTTATATGAGACGTGTAAGTTAACCACATCATTTTATAGACTGTGTGTTTGACAGTGGCATCGCAGCTCATAAATTGCTAAGCTAATTAGAGTACAGTTTATTTAATGATCAAATTATGTATATTAATAATTTACTAAATAGTAAATAGTCTTAAATAATCGAGATTTTTTTTATTTTAGAGTGACAGGTGGTAGGGGTACCAGGTAGGTAAGTATACAGTGAAACTCGATACCCCTTCATTACCGATATTGGTATTTTTAAGGGGTGGTATTGAGTACATTGGTGCTTTTATGCTACTAAGTGGTAGGTGGTAAACATTTTTTTCTAAGTAGGTAATCATTATACTTACATAAGCAATTTTTGTTTCTAACTGACTAACTGTATTATTTTCTAATCAAAATTTATAATGAGAAACTGCTTATTAGAATCTCATGAAACTGCATTCTAAAGAGATATCTACTTGATATTACTACAAAAGATTTCACAAGAGTCAAAGTTTTTTCAAGCTCAATTAAAAAATAATAATTTATACAACTAATTGTAATTCAATACGAAACTATAATTTGAGTTCCTAGTGCATCTTTTGAAAAAAGTAGGTAAGTAGAGAGAATATATTTTGACAACTATATTTCAATAAAAACAATCCAACTAATTTTGCCTAAGCCGGGAAAACTGGTTATCAATATTTTATTCAAGCATCGATAGATTTTACTTGTCAATTGGAAAACTTTCAGCATTATAATAAACTATAATCCAACTTCAATGCTCTCTGTACTAAAAACCCATTCAAGCTGTATGCAAATACATTGTAATATTGCACTAAGCCAAAAAACAACAATTGGTAACAAATCACAAAACGTATTTGGAGCGAGCTATAAGCGGCCGCAGTCCAAGAGCACCGCAAATTTACACTGCACTCTACTACTATGCTCTCAATCATAAACAAACTTTGCCAACCCAACCCTCAAAAACATCCTAACAAACCTCACCTCTAACCCTATCAAAATAAACGCCAAAATCCCCTGCAAAAATTAGGCCGTCACCCGCAAACTTATCTTGGTTCTTTCAATACCAAACTGCAAAGTTTATTTTGCCACTATCGAAGTTCATCACTGCAATTTATTTGGTCCTATTCCCAAATATATAAAGACGAAAATCAAATGTTGATTCCGTTTTCCAATTGTAATGATATCGATGTTTTAACAATACCACTCTTGCAGTTTACTTTCCGATCGTCAAAGGATTATAAACGGTATTTATTTAAAACAACAATCGAATTTGGGTCAAAATAGCGTGCAGGATAATGCGTGGGTGTTGACGTAAAGTGTTCACGGCATTCAATTGGATTTTGAAATATGGAGATGAGTATTCAAAATAAGTTAAGCACTGTTGTCTTAAATTATGTATCTTGGTTTGCTTTATATTTCCATCCATAATAATTAAAAATAACTAGTTTTAAGGTAAAATAAAAGTACTTACTGTTGCAAATCAACGGCGAAGAACTCTATATTAACTAAAGAGTACACCTATGTGTGCATTATTGTATTAAAGCTTAAAAACAAAGTCTAGTATTTGTAGTATAAGTATAACTATTTATTCTGTGGTATAAGTGAGTTTCCCACCCAACACCAATAATAGTAAAAGTAGATAATATTGTATAGAAACTCTCATTTACTTTACAACTTATACTGGCTTGTGAAATAAGTTTTCGTTTCAAATCGGTTATGGGAAATGCAAGCAGTAAACAAACTTGGGTAAATATTACATTTACCAACTTGGCAAAATTGGCTATTAGCTTATTACTAACAATAACAGGTGTAGCTTTAACGAAGGAAACTAGGTGTAAAAAATATTTTCCTTATATTTTCTCTAGAAGGAATATGGAACAATATTTATTAGGTTTTGCTAAATTAAAATAAATTGAAAATAACGTTGTTATAGGTAACCTTCAGTTTTGGGCTTATACAATTATATATATGAAATGTATGGATAGGGTGATTCTAATAAATAAAGAAGAATATAAGAAATTACCAAAAAAACGAACAAAGACATGTAGCTGTTGTAACACATACATCTAAAATGAATAAGTATCGTATGGTTTAAAACTGATAAAGAAAACATCCAATAAAGTTTCACAATAAACTACGTAGCTTTAACTATAAATACAAAAGTAAGACATCCTTATTATCATAAAGGCTATGTTTATATTATAATAATAGCAAATGTATGGGCTGTAAGATTATTGGCTAACAAGACGGCTATGCCCACGTCAGACAGATGCGTAATCGCAGTATCGGTCACCGCCTAGGAGCTAGGGTTGCTGTTAAGTACTATTTCATTCCAACTCAAACTCAAACTTTTATCATTCAATAATAAAACTTTTTCTAGAAGTACTTTTGAATGGTCATAATTTACCAATAACCAATGGTAATGGTCGGTCCATTACCATCAGTTTTAAGACGTTTGTATTAGCGGTAGTTAGTAGAGAATAGGGGAAGTAGACTAGTGTTTTGAAAACCTTACATATAGTTTCATCACCAGAGGAAAATTAAATGACGATGACGATAACGAAGACAAAAAAAATCGTATAAGGTACCGTACTTACAGTAGTTATAAAATATTAAAAGAAATTCATATGAAGCTAAAATAAAGCATGTTAGTGAACTTAGCAGATCATTTTTAGCAGATCAAAAAAAAATGTGAGTTCTTATCGCGTGCAGTTGAGTTCTACAGTTCCTGATACTTTTTAGAAATACTCGCGTAAAGTGAAACACTAGAAAATTTATTTATGTCATATTTCATCACGCCGTAGCACCATGCCGTAGCATCACGCCGTAGCACCATGCCGTAGCATCATGCCGTAGCATCATGCCGTAGCATCATGCCGTAGCATCATGCCGTAGCATTACGCCGTAGCATCACGCCGTAGTATCATGCCGTAGCATCATGCCGTAGCTTCATGCCGTATCATCATGCCGTAGCATCATGCCGTAGCATCGCGCCGTAGCATTACGCCGTAGCATCACGCCGTAGCATCACGCCGTAGCATCATGCCGTAGCATCACGCCGTAGCATCATGCCGTAGCATCAC
>CAJQZN010039828.1:0-32084 GCA_907164685.1 Colias eurytheme
ATTTTTCATATGTACCACGGGCGAAGCCGGGGCGGACCGCTAGTATAAGATAATTTCATAAAACTATTGTATTGATTTGTTACCGTTCCTTGATAAGTGTACAAAGTTTGAATTAAATCTGTCCGTTTAAAGTGGGTCAAATTGAGTTTATAGTCGGTTACATAGAAACATACAGGTGAAGCGTTAGGGCGCGTTCCCACTATGTCGTAACGACTAATTTATCGTTCGACGACTGTCGTCTCTACCTGTTCCCATTATAACGATTGTTTGTCGTCAACATTTTTTATCGTTTAGCGACTGTCGTATCTAGCTGTTCCCATTGGATCGCGACGACATTTTATCGTTTATTTTATTTATTCGTGGCAGTCGCTTTGTCGTTTACACATCATAAGCAAGCTACAAATCTAGTCGCCTCTGCGTTCGCTTGGTGATTACTAGTGCGTTTACTCCCCTGAGTTCAATGGACGTCATAGAGTTATCGTTTTACGACTGTCGTGTTTGCCGTTCCCACTGTCACGACAAAGTGTCGTCACTGCAAAAACTGTCGTAGACGACAGTAAATTGTGTCGTTCTAAATGTGAACACCTCCAGTTAAACATATAAGCCACGACACTTAAAACTACACGATTATCTGTCGTCGCGACACGGTGGGAACGCGCCCTTAATATAATGATATTTATCTTCTTGAAATATACATAAACTAACTTTCCGCCCACTTTGTCTAAAATCTGTCAAATTACAATTGAAATAATAATCCATACTAATATTATAAATGCGAAAGTAACTCTGTCTGTCTGTCTGTTACTCAATCACGCCTAAACTACTGAACCAATTTTCATGAAATTTGGTATGGAGATAATATTGATATCCGAGAAAGGACATAGGCTACTTTTTATCCCGGGAAAATGACACAATCCCGGAAATCCCACGGGAATGGGAACTATGCGGGTTTTTCTTTAACTGCGCGGGCGAAGCCGCGGGCGAAAACCTAGTTGTTAATACTAAAACCTTCCTCTTGAATCACTCTATCTATTAAAAATCCATCAAAATCTGATGCGTAATTTTACAGATCTAAGCATAGAAAAACAGAGACGGAGGAAAGCGAATTTGTTCATAATAAGTAATGATATACACTTCTGTAACGGTGTATTCACATCAAACGAAGAGCTAAAGCTAGAGCATTCTTTCGTGCTCTTTCAGTGTAAACGACAACTCGTATTGAGTGTTGTTCATTAGAACTTTAAATATAATCTTTTCAAACGCACTAAGAATAACGACAGAATGCTCTACGCCTGTTTACACTAAAAGAATTTGACATAGTGAGGTTAGAATGATTATTTTTCCGACCCAAATATCGACCAATAGAATTGCACCATTCGACGTCACGTGGTACAACCTACATGGTATTATACTGATAATTTTTTGAAAATTTTCTCTGGTCGTTGACGTCAAACTGACAGGTTGAATTCAATTGTGAAATTATTGGCCGACATTTGGGACGGAAAAATAATCTCCCGAATACCACACGAGCTTCAAAATTATCTGGCATTTCCCTCAAGGTTCCCTGCAAACAAATAAAGTCGTCAAGTTTTTCAGGAAAAATCACTCGCGCTTCGCGCTCGTGATTTTTTAACCTTGACTAAAAACTTGACTCCTTCATTTGTTTGCAACGAACCTATCGGAAAATACCCGATAATTTTGAAGCTCTTGTGGTATTATAAGTGAATATTCAACGTTTGATGTAAATGCACGTCACAAACAGACATTCAAGTAAATATATTTAGCCGCTAAGTGCACATTATACCTCAGTTCGGAATCGAACCGAATATACATAGAAATGGGTCAGTTACTATACATTATTCACGTCGAATTGACCACATTGTAAACACACGGGAGTGTATTGTGTCGAGCTAATAGATTTATGAAAAACTAGCTTTCCGCCCGCGGCTTCGCCCGCTTTGTCTAAAACATAATAAATTATATACCTACTAGAACCTTCCTCTTGAATCACTCTATCTATTAAAAAAAACCGCATTAAAATCCGTTGCGTAGTTTTAAAGATTTAAGCATACATAGGGACATGGGGACAGAGAAAGCGACTTTGTTTTATACTATGTAGTGATACATAAGAATAAAGTTACATAACACCTACAGTAATAATACTAAAGAAAAGATATGAGGTGTGTGTAAGCTATACATACTAGCTGTTCGTCCTGGCTCTGTCCGGGTTAGCCCGTAATCCATACTAATATTATAAATGCGAAAGTAACTCTGTCTGTCTGTCTGTTACTCAATCACGCCTAAACTACTGAACCAATTTGCATGAAATTTGGGATGGATATATTTTGATACCCGAGAAAGGACATAGGCTACTTTTTATTGCGAAATATGTACCACGTGCGAAGCCGGGGTGGACCGCTAGTAACAAAATAAAATATAGCTACATAATTCCTAAGTAAGGAATGATTTTTTTTTTTTTTTTTTTTATTTATTTGGTCCGCTAACTGGACGTTCCAACATTAAGAAATAGTGAAAATACAATCATAATCTTTGTGACTTTTAGTTGGACGGCCTTCTAAGAGCGAACACAACATGCAACAATTATATAAACCTACACTTATAATAACAATTAAAAATAACAATTAAAACATAATATTAGTTACATATTTGGTAGAGAAAAGAAAAATTTTTTGATTGTACTGACCGATGCATTAAACAAGTCGAGATCATGGCAGACAGTGTTATAAGTGGTACACATACGGTTGATAGGTGAATTTTGGCCGTATTTAGTGCGACATAGATTTAAGTTAAAGGTCTTATGAGTGTGGATACGGGAACCAATTCTTGGCGCGTTAAAATTTAGGAGACCAAGCAGATCAGGACTGTCCACCAAACCATGAAGAACCTTGTATAAGAAGACCATGTCCGCTGACTTACGCCTTATAACTAGGGAAGTCATATTATAGTGTTCAAGCCTAGATGCAGCTTTGCTAGTGTAGTAATATTGCTAATGTTACAATATTTGAAATTTCAATAGCTTTTGAGTTAAATTTACATAAAGTATAAGTTTCATCTTAACGTATATACAATTTGTTTTATAACATTTGGTCCAGCTATTTCGTTAGAGTATGGTTACACGAGCATTTTATACATAAGTATCTATACCATACAAGCGGTCCGCCCCGGCTTCGCCCGTGATACGTATATATACCCCATAGCTCTCAGGTAGGTATCAGTACATATGCAGCGGTGAAGGAATTTCTGAAATCGGCCCAATAGTTCCTGAGATTAGCGCTTCAAACAAATAAACTCAGCTTCACATTAGGTATCTATTTAGTTTGTTATCAATATTTCTATGAATGAATATTTCTGTTTTATCAATTTTTACAATAATAAATGTGTAAATTAAATCCAGATGTTCGACAAAATGAATACCCGTATGTATAGAACTTTGTGAAATGGTTCAAATAAATATATTATATCCGACGAAATAATTATTTTAGTAACGTGTTGAAACTATTAAGTTCTAATTGATTTTGTTACACGTGTTTAGTAAAACATAATATATTTTGTTTTATATAATATTACTAGTGGTCCGCCCCGGCTTCGCCCGTGGTACCTACATGTTTAAACTATCCTATCTCTCAAGTTGGATCGAACTGCACATGGTGTGCGAATTTTATTATAATCGGTTAAGTGGTTTAGGAGTCCATTGAGGACAAACATTGTGACACGAGATTTATATATATTAAGATGTACCTAGTATAATTAAGGTGAATGTTCGTCTGTTGCACTTTTACGGCTGAACTACTTAGTTAAATGACTTATTTTAAATAGGCAATGGTTTTTATAAAAATCACCAAAATAGGTCGATTAGGGTACCTAAAGAATATTTCATCAAGATTTCAATCATTATTAGCGTAATAGTTTTCAATTTCTAAGCTATATTTTTTCTCAAATTCATCAAACTCGATTCAGCCGTTTTGGCGAATAATATAGTCTATGGAAATATAGCTTTCACTTTATTTGTTTAAGTTTTATAATTAAATAATATTTTTTGCTCTTTGAATACTCTACAATGTAAAATGTAGAGTCTATATCTTCTTAATATAAAAATGAATCGCAAAATGTGTTCGTAAGCGCATAACTCGAGAACGGCTGAACCAATTTCGATAATTCTTTTTTTATTATATTCCTTGAAGTACGAGGCTGGTTCTTATGTAGAGAAAACGTAAACATGTACCACGGGCGAAGCCGGGGCGGACCACTAGTTATGAAATAAATACATAAAAAAAACTAGGATAACCTTTAAAAGGATAAGGAAAAGATTGAAGATAGTTAATCTATCATCAAAATAAAAGATAATGAACGGGTGCACCAAACCATATCATTGTTACATATTTCGGATGGAATGGTATGAAATTATAATGTATGGCCATTCACCATAGATATCAGTGATATAGACGCGGCAATTTGTTTTTGAAAGAGGTATGTATGGATAATGTAATTATTAGAATTAATATTAGTTTTAAGCGCAGTTGTTTGTATTATTGAAGTGAAACTTCTTTATCGGGGTTGGAAAAAAATTTAGTGTAACATTTTTTCGTTACGCGTGACATTTTTCCGTTACGCGCCATCTTTGATTCGACGTATTTCTGTAAAGTTGCATATTATAGTAAATTATTTTTTGAAAAATAAGGCCATAAAGAAGTTTCACTTCTTACGTGTGTACACTAGTACACGCACACATTTTTTTTAAGTGAAACTTCTTTAAGCGCGTTGAGAGTAAAAGTTCAAGATGGAGAAAGGCGAAGATTCTGGTATCTTTGAATCTTGCCAAAGAAGTTTCACTTCTGACGTGAAAAAGACCGTGTGCTCGGCACACACTGTTTTTACTGCAAATATTTTTAATATTATTTATTTATTTTCGTTTCATATGCTTTGTGTTAAGTGTGTATCTCTCTCTATGGCATAGACTCTATGATATAAAATTAATTATGTATGTTTTAAATATAAATATTACATTTTATTCTATTAAGAAATGCTTGTAAGTTTTCATAGCGTTACTTATTTTATTAAGTTTAACATGTTCTCAACTATATTCACAAACTGTATCACTTTTTTATAAAAACACACATGAATTCGCCAACAAAAAAAAAAGCTCTTATATCCTCTGGTAACTGCAAGCAACCTAATTGTACGCAACGCTTAGAACTTTAAAAAAATAAAAAGGAGAGCTGTCTAAACATTGTTAGCTCTTTACGCCTGCGGACTCAAATGAAACAATGTATTGGTAAATACATACTTGTGACCCGGTTTTGATCGTTTGTAACGGGAATTTATTATTTTTAGGTTCTGTAGGTACGTATAATAACATTTCTATAGTCTTATCCTATCCTATTTCCTACTAATATTATAAATGCGAAAGTTTGTGAGGATGGATGTGTATGTGTATGTTTGTTACTCATTCACGCAAATACTAAAACGGATTACAATGAAATTTAGACACATGTAGAGGGTAACTTGGATGAACACATAGGATAGGTTTTTGCCGGAAATCCCACGGGAACGGGACTATGCGGGTTTTTCTTTGAAAACGCGGGCGAAGCCACGGGCGGAAAGCTAGTACAACAATATAATCTATGCATATTGTGGAACACTTTACTGAGAAACTATAATACTTAATAGTTTGATATATCATTTTTTATCCATTTCTAGATGTGTTTGTTATCTATAGGTATTAACATTATAGAGCTAAAAAGTTTGTTTGCTTGAACGCGCTAATCTCAGGAACTACTGGTCCGATTCGGTGTTAGATAGCCCATTTATCGAGGAAGGCTATAGGCTATATGTCATCACGCTAAGACCACCATGAGCGGAGCACTGCGGGTAAAACCGCGAGGCACAGCTAGTTAAAATATGTTAAGGCCCTCAAACAGAGGCTATTTAAAAATAAATTGACCCTTAAAGAGCTGAATTAGGGGATGAAATTACGGGAATCGAACCCATAAATAATCGGTAGGTAATAAAAATTAAAAATTGGCAGTAACATTTGTTTTATAGCGGTGCCAAGCCTCCTTTTTATGAAAATAAATAAATAAAATACACATTATAATTTTAATCTTATATTTCGCTTAAACTTTATGACAATAAAAATCTCTCTAAAAATCTTAAAACTAGCTTTAATTTTAGAAACCATCAAATTCTGTAGAATTTTTAATTAAAATATAAAAAAATACCTAGATTTCAAATTACAGTTTAAAATATGACATTTTTAATAATGAGAATGTTCTGATTAAATCTAAACATGAAGCATTAAAAAGCATTTTTTATCATAGTACCTAATCTTGGCTAGGAAATATCATGTTGCGTATTGTTTTCTTGAAACAGGTAAACATACATACAAAATGACAAAAGAAATATATATTTATCAACTATGTTGTATATAATATAAGAATAATTTAAATATCTAATATTTTAATAGCATAAAGTTTGTCAGCTGATCAGTTACATACGCAAAAAAATACTAAAAAGTAATTAAAATTAAGTCCGATACACATTCATTAAAATACAGTCCTTAAAAATAATTCGATACACTTCTATATGTCTCTACCATTAAAATACAGTCCATAAAAATTAATTCGATACACTTCTATATGTCTCTAACTCTCTACGCAGCATTCTTCATACTATGAAGCATGTAATGTCTTCCAGGAACTAAATCTGAAAAAAAATAAAACAAAAATTGACATAAACCAAGTCAATGATATTGCTATAAAAAAACAAAACAGTCAAACATTCCATCATCTTTGACAACCGAATCTCGATTCGCGCCAACTGCAACGCAAATAAAGAAAAAAGTTTTAAAAAAAGAACAATAAATTGGCGGGAATTTTTATTGCGACCAATAATTCGGCAATTCAGAACTTAATTTGGATAATATCCTAATTCAGAACTTAATTTGGATAATATCCTAATGATATAAGAGGAAACGTTTCGATTTATCAAACGTATGCATTATTTCTGTTTTCCGATTAAAAAATTTGCATTTGATTGTTTCGCTTTGGTTTGTAATTGTTGGCTACTGATGCGAATGTTTTAAGAAATTCTATTTTTGAATCGGTTAACGGTTCTTGATTTGATTATTTTTATTTGATAACTGCTTATTTATTTATTTGTTTTTATCTTTCTTTCTATTGTTTTGAAGAATTGTTAATTTATTTGATGCGGTATTTCTTAGTAAGTCTGAACCCTAAAGCCAAATTATTGATCATTTAAATATTAATTAGCAATAAATCATGCTAAGTATGTTAATAAATTAAGTTACTTCTTATTACAGGAGTCATTCAATACAATCAATGCTAATATTATAAAGCTGAAGAGTTTGTTTGTTTGAACGTGCTAATCTCAGGAACTACTGGTCCGATTTGAAAAATTATTTCGGTGTTAGATCCATTCATCAAGGAAGGCTATCATCAGGCTAAGACTAGGGCATGCAGAACCGAGTCCGGTTCCAAGTTTCTGAAACCCGGTTCCAAATCCAGCTCAGAACCGGGTAGAACCGGGTTACCCGGTTCTTTTATAATACCTCGGAAAAAAATACGAAATTTAACAAAAGTAACTGTAAAAGTACCTGATGGGCCTTTTATTTTACGCGGCTTGTGTCTTATTTTATTAAATTAATAAATAAACAAAATTTCAATACTTCTCTTTATTTATCAGTCTTATAAAAGTACCTTGTTATCATAATATCACATATAAACTTAAACCGTATTCATTATCTGCAAACTGTAAAGCAAAAAACCGGCCAAGTGCGAGTCGGACTCGCGCTCCGACGAGGGCTCCGAACAAACCTATTTTTTATAATGTTGTAACTTGTAACTTTAAAATAATGTTTCTAGCAATTTTTCCTTTATCTGTGTTATAAGACGTTACTTTTACCAATTTAAAAGCTCTGTGTTCATGAAAAGTACCCAGCTGTAGGTTTTGAGTCCTATGCGAATGTCGAAATTTGCGAAAATTTTCAGCATTTACGGCTGTATCTTTTGATGCGTTGAATTGTGAGTTTGACTTTTTCACATAAAAGGGACCGAAGACTTGAGTATGCGATATAAATTTCAGCTTGATACCAAAAACAAAAACATGACTGGATCATTATAATATTATGAAACAGTAAAATCAACAGCTTTTCAAATTCACGACAAATCTAATAAAAATATTTCTGTAGCCTAACTTTGGTCATTTTCGAAGCCCAATTTTTTTTTTTTTGGTAATACAACCGTAGGAAACTTATAGCATCTAAGGTTAGACAACCAATCAGAGCCACGCTTGAGGCGTGGCACGAAAATTCGCGATGTACGTGAATCTGACGTTGCCAGATACGATAAATTTGTTAAAATAATGCAGCAAAATATAAATAATACTTTATATTTTAATATTTTGGTCGGAACCGGGAGAACTGGGTTTCATACTATTCAGACCCGGTTCTCAAGATCATCAAAAAACCCGGGTTTACCCGGGTTTTTCGGAACCGGGTAAACCCGGGTGCATGCCCTAGCTAAGACCAACAGGAGTGGAGCCATGCAGGTGAAACCGCGGAGCGCAGCTAGTATACTATAAAATGACATATTACATTTAGGAATAACTAAAAAAACTACCAAAGTCTTTAAAAATACAATTTTGTTCATTATCTTTTTTTAACTCCTAGATAGTGCAAAAAGTTATATTACCTACTAATTATATCATCACTACATAGTATAAAAAATAGTCGCTTTATCTGTCCCTATGTCCCTTTGCATGCTTAAATCTTTAAAAATACGCAACGGATTTTGATGCGGTTTTTTTTAATAGATAGAGTGATTCAAGAGGAAGGTTTCAATATATAATTTATTAGGTTTTAGACAAAGCGGGCGAAGCCGCGGGCGGTTAGCTAGTATGAAATAATATGAACATACATCAAGAGACAGTAAACAAAAAACTTTACCAAATCCCAAAAACATTCGCAACTTAATAAAGATAAATTTGAATTTACTTGTGAATATCATTTTATCTCCAAGACCACAAATAAAAGACACAAACTTTTTATAAGCTATCGACGTTCATTACGAGTCATTATGTTAAAAGTTGTTGTATGGCATCCCCGTAGACGTCATGCTGTTTAGAATTTTTTTAACACGCAACACTGGGATAGCGCGCTGGATGGTGCAATATAAAACATCCTTGTAGTATGAAATTGCTTAAAAATATTACGGCAGTATGCAGGCTTTATTTCAAGTGTTAATGGTTAAACTATGTGAGCAAAATATATACAGCAGTTTCGATCTTATAAAACAGAAACTAGGTACTTATTTAAATATTTTTTTTAATCTTTTGAATATTATAAACGCTTTACAGAGATTCGTTAAAACACAATAGTATATTTTTTATGTTAATTTGATAATTCAGTTAGAAGTAGGTATGTATTAGAGAAGGTGCTATAAGGCCTAACCATACATTTTGTGTAGCAATTTAGAGAGTATTTAGTTTTCTCTACGTTTCTCTAGCTTAAAATATATTTTATTATAGGACAAGGGCTACATTTTATATCTATAAATAAAATCTGATTTTGTAAGGATTTTTTTAACTTCCGTAAAAATTAAACCCACAAAAGAAAGAGAGGTAGAATTATCAATCTTCCTATTTTACATTATGTACATAAATTCACAAAAACATATTCTTATTAAAGTAATTATTTTATTTAATAAATATTTCTTTCTTTATTTCCAGCACATCCAGTACTTTATCACATCTACGGTTTCGTATGCGAACGAAGAACATGGCCGTCTATTAGCCGACTAAATGAAAAAACGACCAAATTCATACCACTATCTGAGAATTAGCGGGAATTCGTATTATACGCATTATAATATGATTGGAATAATTGAAAGCGTGTTTTTTATTGTTTTATTTACATTTTTGTGTTTTAACGTTTGTTGGTTGTTATTATTGACTATATTTAAGCCGTGGCGTCGCTTGCTTTTCTCGTTTACAACAACCCTTCCTTTTAAATTTGTCATCCCCTATTTTACACCCTTCGAGCATTTTTATAGAATAGGCGTGCCGCGCGGTTTTACGTGCAGAGGAGCCCACGGGCAAGTATTTCTATTCTCATGTGTTATTCTGATGTATCATGTACCTATACTATTTACCTAATTAGCTTTCGCCGCCCACGGCTTCGTCCGCTTTGCCTAAGACCTAATAAATTGTATATTAAAGTTCCTTAAGCTTACATAGGGACATAGGGACAGAGAAAGCGACTTTGTTTTATACTGTGTAGTGATATTTCATCCTGATCATATTTTGCAATACCTATGTACTATACCAATGTTCGCAAAAAGTAGAGCGTCAATTGTATCCTCTTTTTTTGACAAATTGAAAATTGTCTTCTACAAAAGATTCTTTTTATTATTATGGAGAGTCATCGAAATTCGTTCAGTTGTTTAGAATTAATAATTTTATAACAAGCAGCAGTTTTTTGTATTTAAAACTTATATTATGGTGTCACACATCCCGTTTTTAAGTATCCATAAAATTTGAGTATTGTGTTGTCATCTCTCTAAGGAACAATGTTATAATTAACTCTAGCTTTCCACCCGTGTAGTTTATAACTTAACAAATTATATATATTATGTACCTCGCTATCCATTAGTCAGAACAGAATGAAAATCGCTGCAGTAGATTTTGAGATTATCGCGAACAGACGGATACGGAGGACTTTGTTTTATAAGATATAGTGATAAAAATAATGTTAGTAGGTAATTAAAATTTTTGTGTAAATGAAGGATTGAAATGGTTATATTTATTTTTGTTTTATATACTTATAGATACATTTGTAGTTATAGTAAAGCAAGATACTATTTTTATGTTACAGGTGGAGTATTTATTCATAACCTATACCATACCATACCTACCCTAAATAAAGAGCATGTGTGCCGAGCACACGTGTTAGAAGTGAAACTCCATGCCTCCCTTGTCGACTTATTACACGACCTGACGGTATTGCCATGACGCGACCTTGAAATTTTATCTTCAACGCGCCTAAAGATTGTAAAGAAGCATGTTTCACCTGCAGAACGTTACCTCATTTTTGTAAAAGTCAGTTAATAATCTACTATATAAAAATAGGTTTTCCTTCCTGACGCTATAACTCCAGAACGCACCAACCGATTTCCAAGGTTTTGCATTCGTTGGAAAGGTCTCGTGCTCTGTGAGGTTTATAGCAAAGAAAATTCAGGAAAAATTTGAACAGTAAAGCGGAAAAAATGAAATGTTACATAAAACGAAGCCATCTGGTGGCGAAACGGAGTTCGCCGGGTTTGCTAGTGTAACATAATAATAACCTTTATAAACAATTTTAATGCAATTTTCTAGATAATATTGTACCTACGCTTCATCCTTACACCTAAGTCATTATAATTATTACAAGATTCAATTTAAAATTATTGTGTATAATGAAGATGTTATTATATTGCCTCTAATAAAGAGATTTAATAATCTACTTCACTAGCTTGAGCACCCGGCTTTGTGTGTAGAAATTTAAAAAATAGTAACATGTTATTAAATGTTCTGTTTAGGAATGTATTTATTCTGAATTTATTGACAAAATAATATGCAACAACATCATATTACAATTTTTAGTAGCTTCTAAGAGAAAATAAAAACGACTGATAAGTAAATAACAATATACCTACTATTAACTACCTAATTAAGTTTTGTAAGTTTTTAACATTAGCATATTTAATTATATTTATTAAATTCATAAAAGCTTAATTTGTATTCTGTAAAACCCCATACAAAGTAAAAGTTGAATTTATACGTAAAAAAAACGCTTTGAGGCTTTATTGAAATAGGGGTTCATTTTAAAACATTTAAGTACAAAAATAATATCACCCAATATTAGAATAATTCCAAAATATAAAACAGGATAATTTTTGACAAAAACTACTCGTATTTATCCATTTTTATAACATCATCGCCGTAAACGTGGCCCAATTTTACAAATATTAAAATAAATCCTCATTCCTTAATTCAAATACAGATAAAAAATAATCCACAAATCAAAGGTATTGTCATTATTCAAACACAGACGAAAAATTATATTCTAAATTCGAAATTTAAAATGGAAATGTTTACAAATAAATAAACGGGGTTGCCATGAAAAGGCATATTCTGCGGAGGCGTTCGTTCAGAAATGCTCATTGAGGCTTAATGTTGGGGAAATAATTCTGTTATCTATAGAGATAAGAGGTTACGTAATTAGTGTTGTGTTTCGGCATTCAAAGATATTGTTCAATGGTATGTTTGGTTTGATAAATGGCCTATTTAGGTTATGTTTTGATACAATTAATTATATAAATAGTGATTGAATTTTATATTAAGATGAAAAATATATTGTTGCTTTTAAAACGTTCAAAAACTGTGTATATAATATTATAATAATATCGGGTAAGTGCGAGTGGGATTCGCAACACAGGGTTCCGTACAAATAAGCTATTTTTTACTTTAAATGACCCCTATGAATCGCAATATGTATTGCAAATATGTAGGTATAACTATTAATATATCGGTGTTTTGCAAATTACAGCTTAATAGTAAGTAATATGATTTAAAACATAAATTATAAGCTCTAGCTTTACAAAATGCAGTGACCTGCAAAAACTACAAATTAACCATAGTGTCATTCACAAAAACTCTATACAAAACCTTTTTTAAAATAAAGCCTTTCGGAACATGCTCAATAGGTTTTTAATGTCTTGCCGCTTGACAAAAGCACAAAAGATTATATTCTATGCTATGTTTAAAGTCATTGTCGACTTTGATAGCAATTAAACTTAGCTTTCTCTACACAAAGGGAGGCAAAAGTAAAAGTAGGCGATGATTTAACTTATAATCTATTGATAGCCTTTTAAAAACTATTGCTTGGTATAATCTGTGATGTACAACCACGTAATTAAGAAAAAAGTAGTACAACTATCGATGTACAACATACATTGCTCTATTTATGGCTATATTATTACATCAATGTACTAATTCAATAGATATTACGCAATGTATGTGATACAGAAAGATGTGTTCGAACAATTTAAAAAATTCGAATCACAGTCGTGACTGGCCGAAAATCATGTGAACAGATATTTTTCGAACATAACATTTGATTTTTTATCTGTGCTTGTTTTGAAGTTATTCACGTCAAATCACATTTGGCGGGAACTTAATTAGGATAATTCGATGAGTCATTGAACTCGGATTTCAAGGGATCATTTTAAATGTTTTTTATTGATACGTTTACGTGAAAATTGATATTGTACCACTTTGTTTTGCACATTTATACAGTTACAAGTTTAAATTAGGGTTTTTTAGTGTAAAGATATTTTATGATAACATTTTAACATGTAGGTACTAATTGGAAGGATATAAATGTAAATGAAAATGAAACAGTTTAATTTATTCACAAGAACTACCTTTAATAATATTTAAATGAAAAGAGAATAGATATAAACTTTATTAAGATTTGTCCGCGTCATTGTCTTTCTACAAAAACAGTTTTTTTATCGTATTCGAATGTTTTTAATTGAAGAAATCACAAACATATAATTTTTAAGTAAATATGCCTAGCCTTTGGTCTATTCTATGTAAGTTTTACTAAAAATAGTCATTCCTCGAAGTATTTTATTGACAAAAAAAATAAAAGAATTTCCCTCTTATTTTACTGTTATTTAGTTTTCGCACTCTAACCTCGTTAGTTATTCATAATTGTATAGAAACTTTGCTGGAGCCAAAAAGTATTGTTGTGACCAAAACAAGAAGAAACTGAATAAAACCGAAAACTGATTCTGAAAATGTCACGATCTATATTTATACTCGCCCCGGCTTCTCCCGAAAAGATGTTTTTTGCATTTTTTTTTCTATGATAATATTATCTATACTAATATTATAAAGCTGAAGAGTTTGTTTGTTTGAACTCGCTAATTATAGGAACTACTGGACCGATTTCAAAATTATTTCGATGTTATATACCTAGCCCATTTATCGAGGAAGGCTATAGGCCTGGAATCATTACGCTAAGACCAACAGAAACCGCGGAGCACAGCCTGTGAGCACAGCTAGCACCTGTTATAAAAATTTATAATTTGCTAAGTCTTACCAATTTGGTGCGTTCCTTATAATATATCTAATTAGTTTTTACATATTTATCTTTATATAACTTTTTACTTTATTGAAGTAAATGTTATTCGTGTAACAATAAATGGTAATGTAGGTACTCTAGGAAGAGCGAGATGTTCTAAGTTCTAACACAAGCTATTAATGTTTAAAAGGATGTCTCAATGACTGATATAATTGTATACATATTTGTTACTGAATAAATATTTTTGATTTTGGTGCGTTTGAAAGTTCGGTAGGTATGTACCTACCTACCTAACATTTTTATTTAGATAATTAGATGATTATCATGTAAAATATAGCGTATAAGAATGATATTTTCTACTTACTTCATTGTATTTACATATAATGCTTTTTATATTCAAAGCAATTTTAAATAAGTCTATACTAATATTATAAAGAGGAAAGGTTTGTAATTATGTATGCATATGGTTTTCACGCATAAACTACTAGACCGATTTTGATGAAATTTGGCACAGATAATCTTTTGACCCTGAGAAAGAATATAGGCTACGTTTTATTGCGAAATATGTACAACGGGCGAAGCCGGGGTGGACTGCTAGTATTAAATAATATTGAAAGAAATACTTATTAGTTATTTTTTTTCCAAATGTCTATGGAATAAACCGTTCATCGATCGATATATTGAAATAGTAATATGTACTACGTATTTATAAAATGGCTGCCCTAAAAAATAATTTATACCTCTACCTGAGGGGTTATAAAAACACCATCCGTCTGTCCATTGAAGAATTCGTAGGTACCTGAGTATAAGAATGCATTAAATATATTTTATTGTATCGAGGAAGTTTACTAGCTATTGCCCCTGGAATTGTCTGTTTGTTATTTTATTGATGGTCTTTTTGTGTGCAGTTTTGTGCGAATTGGTTCAGCAATTTTATGGGATAAAATTTTTGTTTATATTAACATTTTAATTAGTAAGCTTGTATGTACCTGTACTTAATAGACCGGGAGATACTGACACAAAATTTCGAGTCATTTGTAACAGGATGGCGGTTCTACAGGGTTCTTAGTACGCAATGACAAAAAAAAAAATGATGGTGTGAACGCTGGTACCGGCGGCTTAGTCGCGTGGGCGTTAGTCGAACTCATCGGAAAATAGCGAAAGTCAAACGATTTGTAACAGTATGGCACTTATTTTTCCTGTAAGTTTGAGGATCAACGAATATAAATACAAAATTTCAAAGATCTAGGTGTTGGAAATCTTCACTTATATAAATTAATAATAAATTTATTTTTCAAGTATGACAGCACTTTTTCCCCCTACTAGAAGTATGGCAAATATAATAATGGTCACATTTTATCAAATACTCTCCAAAAAGCCAAATGCAATACTGGTACAAAAAGATAGGCGAAATAAAAAAATTTTGCAGATTTTCGGCGGTATGGCGACCATTTGGAATCGTCCGAAAAGTATGGCATGGCGATTTTCGTAAATGGCTGCACGACGATGGTTACCTGTGCAAAAGTTAGCTTGGTACAAATGGTTGAATAATTGTTTTTTTTAAATCAACACATTCGCGTCGGTATGGCGGGCTGTAAGTCATACCGGAAAAGTATGGCATGACACTACCGCCTACTTCTTTTTTATGGGCTATCGGTAAATTCTAAAATTTTTGTGTTACAAATCGTTTGACTTTCGCTATTTTTCCGACGAGTTCGACTAACGCCCACGCGACTAACCCACCGGTACCAGCGTTCACACCATCATTTTTCTTTTTGTCATTGCGTACTAAGACCCCTGTAGAACCGCCATCCTGTTACAAATGACTCGAAATTTTGTGTCAGTATCTCCCGGTCTATAAATATTTTACCTGTGTAGTGTATACTGCTAAGAAATATGTAAGGTAACGGCACCAGTGGTGGACAAGCATCCAGTAATGGACAAAATAAATATTAAATTTAAATATTAAGACCAAAATTAACGTTATATAATTTGGCAATACTTAAAATAAAAGTTTGGTTCATAAGCTATCAAAATACGACACTTGATCTTATTCGGCCAAAACGTTTGAAGATGGCAGAACGTTATGTTTAGTTGCTGCGACTCGTTTCGAAGAAATCCGTTTTTACTAAGGAAATCCTTAAGGAAGTGAGGACACAATTTTGGTTATAAGAATTTTTGTATAAATGTTAGCAAAATTTGATATTACTTTTATTTATAGTAGTTAATTGTACGAAATATTACACGATTTAGTATCATGATAGGATAAGTTGTTTAAATAAAATTCTTCAGTGTCCATAACTGGATTTAATTCTATGGATATATCCATTTATGGACACATGTCGAAAATAAACTTTTTTTAAAGGTATTAATTACATGCGCTTTTCTGTATTGTCTTTTCTTTCTGATTAATAATATACCTATCACGACCATTTCAAACAAAGGGTTCCAATATTGTACAACAATTGTCCATGACTGGATTTGCTTTGGTTCCTATAATGGACATTGATATTTTTTGTTAAAATTACATTAATGGGTCCAAAACATAATATTTATCTAAACATGAAGAATATATTTTAGAACAATGGGTTCTCGTTCTCGGCTTCATTTTCTATCACTGCGTAGAGAAGTCGCATACTTATGTGTATTGTAACGCATCTATCATAGAGAGTTCTCTGATGAACTGTTTGGATCGCTGTCTGCTGCTAAATTCCACCACCATATAGCACACACGCTTAAATTTCATCCACACCACCTTGACAATAGTTTAAAAAAAGCTTTTTGTCTCGTGCTACAATTTGGAATGGACCGATCAGATTAAGGCTGCTGGCGGATTCAGATTGGCGATTCACTTCACAAGTGTAGCGGAATGCCAGGAAACAGAGAGATATGGCGGAACATCGTGAAGCGGGTAACATCTACCCCCCAAACCCCATGTTGACCACGTTCGCTCTGACTAGAGTGATATGGCGAAGAAGAAGAAGTCCCAAAATGGATGGAATGGCAGAAGAGAGAAATTTTTTTTAGTTATATTTTTCATCGCTGACTTA
Source organism: Colias eurytheme (assembly GCA_907164685.1). Lineage (NCBI taxonomy): Eukaryota > Metazoa > Arthropoda > Insecta > Lepidoptera > Pieridae > Colias > Colias eurytheme. The sequence continues at coordinate 17,215 of CAJQZN010039828.1, forward strand.
TTGAGAAAAAAAACCCATATTGGTGTTTCTTAACGGACATAACTCGTTTTAACGATGCATTTGTCCAATTTTTGCCTAGAAAATGGAAATTAAGACTGTTTTAAATATTATAAGTATGCAAAATAATTAATAAGTACTATTTTTTATAAATACATCCCCGATTTATTATATCCCAATCATCATTTTCAAGATTCTATTGATAACTATAAATCTTCTCCAAGTGTAAATAACTGGAGAAACAACATTAGGTACAGTCCATTAATGGGTGTTCATAACGGGATGTTGTCCAAAACTGGGTGTCCATCATTAGATTTTCACTGTCCATCACTGGTGCAAAAAAGTGGTTTTTTAATTTATAAATAACTTCGTTATTTATGCACTGTAATCTTTTTTCTAACATTGGTTACGTTAAACTAACATTGAACTAAAGGTATAACTTAACAATATCCAATAAAGTTAAAAAACCTACGAGAAATTTGCAAAAAACTTCAATTTTTTCCTTAATCTGTACAAGACTGGTGCCGTTACGTTACCTATATCAAAGAAAGTCATGTTAATTACACCGCGACCGCTAATAAATCAGTAACAGCTATACTGATTTTATTAGAGCGCGTGTGCCGAGTATACCTACGTATCAAAAGTGAAACTTCTTTGACAAATAGATAGGTTACAAGATAATAAGATATCAAAATCATCCTTACTCCATGAGGTGACGGTATTGCCATATCGCGACCATTTTACAAAGAAGTTTTACTTCTATACAAAAAAAAAATGCTTAGAAAAACTATGTTCGCACTCAATAGCAGCTACTTATAAATAAGTTTGTTTTGTACTCTGCTTTTCGTAAATAAATTAATATAATCTAATCTATCAATCCAACATAATTTTATCAAAAAAGCTTCCCCGATTTCTCAGTCACGCCTGCAATGTTGCATCGTTTAGTTTAAAAACCGTGACGGTGTGTCTGAGCTTTATACGCTAGTGGGTGAGTTGTTAAGGAGAAGTTGTTATTTTTTATTTATAAAATTATACTATAGCTCATCCCGGCTCCGCCCGTGTTGAACCGGGATAAGACGTCATAAAATATAGCCTATGTTACGCTGTACCATGATGTCTCAAAGCAGTATTATTTCCAATGTATACTATATATAATATAATATTACTAGCGGTCCGCCCCGGCTTCGCCCGTGGTACATATGAAAAATAGATGTTGGCCGATTCTCAGACTTACCCGATATGCACAGAAAATTTCATGAGAATCGGTCCACCCGTTTCGGAGGAGTATGCAGACTAACATTGTGACACGAGAATTTTATATATAAGATAAGATAAAGGTGAAGAGTTTGTTTGTTTGAACGCGCTAATCTCGAGAATTACTGGTCAGATTTCAAAAATTCTTTCGGTGTTAGATAGCACATTTATCGAGGAATGCTATAGGCTATAAATATCATCTCACTAAGACCAACAGGAGAAACCGCGGGGCACAGCTAGTGTGGAATAATGACAGCGCATAATATGTTTGTATCTAATAATTTAGTATTTAAGTAGTTTTATATGGGCCGTAGTTGCCTCATATAAATGAATGAATAAATAAATAAATATGTCGTTTAGCCCAATCAATTCTGCATACTGGAAATAATATTGCTATAAGGTGATTGCTACGATCTGTTCCCAGCCAATATCCCGCTAGATGGCGCTGAATTCTACATTTCTAGTTTATTTGAGTTTTTGCGTAATTGGAAAAGATTAAGGTCGTAGGAATAGTCATGGCGGTTACTGAATATTATATTTTATTGAAATATGTCATATCATTGCCTTAAAATCCACCCAATTCGGTAAAAAAATGCATTATAACATCTGTCATTGCATACAGGGTCGTTTACACACACAGACGTATACAAAAATGATAAAGATTTAAGTCTAGATGGCGTGAATGTAAAACAAGTAGGATTGTTATAAAAATAAAAGTTATATTTGTTGGCGTAAACTATTTTGTTGTAATTTTGGGAAATAAATAATGTCAAAATTGATTACAATAAAACGCAGTTTTATTTTATTACCTACATTACACTATTGTTTTTTTTTTATCAAAACATGTATTTGAAGTAGCAAATATGATATTATGCTGATCCAAGCATTTTCACTCAAAACTAATATCACTAGTGATTTGTAAAAGTAAATTATTTCAATATACATTTCATAACCAACAAGTAAGAATAATTATTCATACAACAACAAATCAAAAACACTATTTACTATGGAAAAAAAACCAGGAAGGTGAAAAACATATTTACGATTTCGATGCACTCGACTTTTAGTAAAATAATAGGTAAAAATATTATTTTGGTTTTGATCACAGACATATCTGTGGTTTTGATTTTAGCTACTAGTATCAGAAAGCTGCGTGTTCAATGCACGTCGGGGTCCCACAACTGTGGAGGAAGGAAGGTAGAATACCTCCATCGAATAAGTGAAGTTTCTCGACATACTCGATTTGCCGGCCGGCCTCAATGAAGATTGTCCGAAAGTTGTATATGTGCTCTGTAACGAAAAAATTTCGCTAGCGCGATTCAGAGTGAGGTGTCGTACAATATACCTAATGAAGTTTTTCATCTTTTTATTTTACTGCAAATACAAAATAAAAATTAAACAATGGTAATGTAAATTCTAAACAAACTACTACCAAAATACAATTAGAACAAAAATCATTTGACTTGTTTATTTCACCCAGAGGCCAGAGGCGGCTCGTGACAAAATTGTATAGGTGTTCACTTGAAATAAAACAACGAAAATACAATAGCGTTCGGGATGATTTATTACAAAAAAATGAGCACCACATTTTATAAATGTCTATAACACTAAAAATTACAAAGTACAGGCTATTTCAAAACGAATTCAATGACTAGGTATCAATAATTAGTAAATCACCGAATTTGCATTCGCGAGCGTAGGTATCCATAGTGTTTGTCACTGACGGTCACTGACCTCTATAACTTATAGTTATAGAGGTCAGTGGTGTTTGTTGTGTAAACATGTATGTATTTGAGTAGTTAGTAGCATATTATATTCTGAATTTCTGATCCATGCCTATTCACTCAAAACTAATAACACTAATGATTTGTAACAGTAAATTATTTCAATAGGTAGGTATTTGAACATTTCCCAACAAGACGTAAGAATAATTATTCGTAGGTATACAAGATACAATAACAAATCTAATACACTATTTATTATTTTATTATTTACTAGCGGTCCGCCCCGGCTTCGCCCGTGGTACATGTTTACGTTTTCTCTCCATAAGAAGTAATAGCTAGAGAGCTAGCGCAAAGCTACCTGTATGTATTTGACCAGACCTGGATTTTTGTGTGTTGATTCCCCTATACCTACTATACATGAGATGAGGAGTCACTAAGCCCAGAGTGGTGGACGGGGCGCGCGCTTAGGTAAGACAGGTGGAAATTTTTGGCGAACTTTGAAACCATTTGACCACGTCTGCCATTTTGATATTTGAAAATAGATTATTATTACTATCGGAAAATAACAATGGCAGACCATTATCACGCGGATAACATTCTGGCAGACACTTATGAAAGTGCTGAAAAAAATACAATTTTGAAAGTATTTGACCAGATCTGCCATTCATATATTTTATTTATTAGGGTCTTAAAAACTTATTTTCGAAACGGCAGACATTTTCATTGCGTACAGACTTCAGCAGACAACAAAACTTTACAGACTTCAGCAGTCAACAAGACTTAGCTTCTACATGGTCAGATGTATATATGTATTACGTTCCCTGACCTTACATCAATGATTTACTTTATTAATGTTTTTATGGTCATTTACATTTAATTTTGAAAACTATGGAATAAAATTTATAAATTTGATGATACAAAACTAAATATACATTTGTAAAGAATCTCAAATATAAAGTTGTGTTGCAAATAACAAATCATCATTTAAATATTTAGTTTATTTCTTTATTTAAGAAACAATTAACAATTACAAAACAACATAAAAAAACACGCATGCATTTATTGAAATGTTCATTCATCATCACTATCGTATGGCGTTGTGTGACTCGTCTTCATAATCCATTGAATCGGATTCTGTAAAAGTAAAACGTAAATTATATAATAAAAGAAATGAGTCATTATAAACTTACCTAGTAAGGCAATGCCTTTGATGTCGCACGATGCCGCCGCGCCGCCAGTGTAGGTACTTCTGCTGCTACATGAAAATATGCTAGGGTTGCAACAAATGGGAAATAAAACAATTGTGATTATTACTATTATGATGTAATCATTTATTCATATTATGTACATTCAAAACAATTGCTATTATTAAATCTGATGTAATTATTTTTTCATAAATATATAATTATTATTAATTACATAATATATTGCACTGTGAAATATTTACGTATCACTTTATTTTTGATGTTCTTAATTGTCTTTTATAAAATTTAAGTGACGCATTCGCATTGGGATCAACAATCCGATAAGAAAAGAATGGAGACAACATATACATAGCTTTGATTTCAATTCTACAGATACAAAATATACAATCTATCTAAAATGATACAACGGATGTTTCCTGCGTTTTCTCGTCAAAATACCGAAACAACGTAATTATTGTATAGTAGTTGGGCGTGAAAGTAAAAAAACAAATGAAAAGTGTTTTCCATATGATTATTTATTAAATTTACGCGATTAAGAATAATTTCAACGATACAATTTAGTAACCGAGAATTCAGAGGATTAAAGAAAATACCTGCCTGATCATTTTATCAAACTCTAAAAGAATTATGGTTATTTCGCATCACTCGGTTTATTAGTTTGGTAATAATTATTAAAGGTAGTTACAACCCTAGCCATTGAGTCGAACGGTAGGCAACACAATATCGACTTTGTGCGGGTACATATGGTACATTTCTTCTTGCTGTGAAGCGTAATTATTATTATTAAGATTTTTTAGGCTATTTTGAATCAGCTGTTCTAATTTAATTCTAGAAATTTATTAAAACGTGATTTTTTTAAAAGTATATTATGAGTTTATAAATACCTCAACCAATAGTTATTGTGTCCTATCCTCATTTCTTTATATCTTGGTAGTTAACTAAAGTGTTAAATTTACATAACCTCAACAACAACATTTACACTGCCACTGCACTAAAACTAAACTAACTAGCTCTCTAGCTATAAGAACCATCCTCGTACTTCAAGGGATATAATAAAAAAAGAATTATCGAAATCGGTTCAGCCGTTCTCGAGTTATGCGCTTACCAACACATTTTGCGATTCATTTTTATATATAAGACTAGCGGTCCGCCCCGGCTTCGCCCGTGGTACATGTTTACGTTTTCTCTACATAAGAACCATCCTCGTACTTCAAGGAATATAATAAAAAAAGAATTATCGAAATCGGTTCAGCCGTTCTCGAGTTATGCGCTTACCAACACATTTTGCGATTCATTTATATATATATACTAGCGGTCCGCCCCGGCTTCGCCCGTGGTACATAATATTTACGTTTTCTCTACATAAAAACCATCCTCGTACTTCAAGGAATATAATAAAAAAAGAATGATCGAAATCGGTTCAGCCGTTCTCGAGTTATGCGCTTACCAACACATTTTGCGATTCATTTTTATATATAAGAATAAGATTATGTGAAAATAACCAGGAAGGTGAAAAACATATTTACGAAAACATAGTAACATAATATGGCTGTCGCTACAATAATTATATTTCAATTTTATCTTTTTATACCTAGTAGAACTGGCCGACGAATAAAAAAAATCGTATTAGAATAAATACAATAAATTACGGAACAAAAAAAGGATTGTAACTGAATTAGGTATGTTTGTTTCTGGGCGCACCGTTTTCGACGACGCGACGCGCGACGTAAGCGTATAGGTATAGGTACCTACTTTGCTAAAACAAACTAATAAAATTGTGTATCTGTCTGAAAATTCGGAAAAGCATATTTTGCAAGTTTGTAATTACTTTGATAGTTTACCGATTTATAATAATTGTAATTGTAATTGTATAATATATAATTTGCAATGTGGTGAAATTTCATAAAAATCACGGGCCAATTTTTTGTTTTGAATCCCACCGAAAATATAATTGCATTATTAGAATAATTAATTACTATACCTACCCACGATCAATTATTACAATATAGTCTCAAATGCATACTAGAGAAATATTGCAATTTGATTCAATTAAAATGCATAGCATACAAAAATAAATTCACAACACAAGAAATTCCGCGCGCAAATCATAGCGCGTGTCAATGAAATCAAGAATGTTTTATATCAAGCCGACGCGGACGACGACGCGACGCCGAACAAAAGTACCTACGACGGACGACCACGCTTCGAGTTGCCAAACAACATGAGTAATAAATTGTTTACAAAATAAAAAGGTTTTCCATTTTTCTGTATGAGTAGACAGAACTTCAAAACGCCACCTGCTACGGTTTATATTATGAACGATTGTTATAAAAATAAAAGTTATATTTGTTGGTGTAAACTATTTTATTGATCAATAATTTTGGAATTTAAAATTGTCAACATTGATTACAATAAAACGCAGTTTTATTTTATTACACTATTGTTTTTTTTATCAAAACATGTATTTGAAGTACCATATAATATTATGCTGATCCAAGCATTTTCACTCAAAACTTATATCACTAATGATTTGTAAAAGTAAATTATTTCAATATACATTTCATAACCAACATGTAAGAATAATTATTATTATTCCTACCTACAACAACAAACCTAAAACACTATTTACTATGGGAAAATAACCAGGAAGGTGAAAAACATATTATTATTTACGATTTCGACGCACTCGACTTTTAGTAAAATATAGTAGGTAAACATAATATTATGGTTTTGATTTTTGCTACTAGTATAAGAAAACTGCGTGTTCAAACTACTTGTTTGTCTGTCTGAAAATTCGGAAGTACTTTGGTAGTTTACCGATTTATAATAATATTGTATATATCGTTGTTTAAAAAATATTCAAACACAATAAAATATGATATACTGATTTATCACTGGTTTCAGTGATGAACTGATGAGTCAATTATAGCCACTATACTTTCGTCATACGTGTGTATGATTGATGTGATTTGCAACGTGGTGATATTTCAGAAAAATCACGGGTCAAATTGTCCCACCGAAAATATAACTGCGTTATAAGAATAACTATACCTACGATAAATTATACATAATACAATATAGTCTCAAATGCATACTAGTGAAATATTTTATTTGAATCAATAAAATAAATAAAAAAATAAAAAATAATAATAATACAAAAATAAATTCACAACACAAGAAAATCCGCGCGCAAATCATAGCGCGTGACAATGAAATCAAGAACTTTCGAGCCGACGCGGACGACGAAGGAGCCTAACAAAAGTACCTACAATCATAGGCGGCTCGTGACAAAATTGTATGGCCGTGTTCACTTGAAATAAAACAACGAAAATAGGTACCTACAATAGCGTTAGCAGTACAAAAAAAATGAGCACCACATTATAAATGTCTATTTATACACTAAAAATTATAGAGTATTTCAAAACGAATTCAATTATTATTTAGCAATAATTAGAAAATCCCCGAATTTGCATTCGTGATCGTATTCATAGTGTTTGTCTACACTAATATTATAAAGAGGAAAACTTTGTTTGTTTGTTTGATTGTAATGAATAGGCTCATAAACTACTGGACATTTTACCAATGTTTGCAAGTTTGTGATTACTTTGATAGTTTACCGATTTATAATAATTGTATACTTATATCATTGTTTAAAAATATTCAAACACAATATGATATAGGTACTGATTTATCACTGGTTTCAGTGATGAACTGATGAGTCAATGTTAGCCACAATACTAATCACTTTCGTCATACATGTGTATGAACTATGATTGATGTGATTTGCAATGTGGTGAAATTTCATAAAAATCACGGGCCAATTTTTTGTTTTGAATCCCACCGAAAATACATATATTACTAATTGCGTTATTAGAATAATTAATTACTATACCCACGATCAATTATTACAATTTACAATATAGTCTCAAATGCATACTAGAGAAACATTGCAATTTGAATCAATTAAAATGCATAGCATACAAAAATAAATTCACAACACAAGAAATTCCGCGCGCAAATCATAGCGCGTGTCAATGAAATCAAGAATGTAATTTTATATCAAGCCGACGAGCGACGACGCCGAACTAAAGTACCTACAGTACCATTTACCTTCAGTGTACAATACAGTTTACAGACCTACGACGGACGAACAATAATGAGTAATAAATAAAAAAAAACATAGTTTCTAAGGTCATTAGTTTTATTTTATTTTATTGTTATTTTCTTTGAACGATTGGAAATGAAATTACTCAATTTTTACACAGAACTTTGATTTATTAGAATTATGCTCATTATGCATAAGATAACGAACGCGAATGCACGACATCTAGCGCGTCAATGTCTAAACATCGCCTTTCGTTTAGACATTGACGCGCTAGATCTGTAATAAGTATATAGTCTATGCGCTAGATGTCGTGCTTTATGTCGTGTTTCGCTTGGCAAAAGTCACGCACACTACTGTAGAAGTGTCAAATTTTTCCGGTATTTTACTGTTGTTTTTCTAAGTAAATATTGTAAATTATTGATTAAAAAGGTCGAACGCGCACACATTTCATTATAGAGAAGTGATAAAATGATTAGTTTTAAAGAAATAGTGTCTGTGTTAAGTGTTTAGAGGTAATCAAAAATGTATGGAGGGACGGTCGGAAAGACATCATGGTGGAATAGATTCACAGTAGGGAGTAAAAACATCTCGACTATGTGTCGATACCTACCTACTTAGGTAATAACTACGCAATACATACGTAGTAGGTAATTACCTACTTGTCTGTTCAGAATATCGATCAATGAAACATGTATAACACATATTTTCTAACCTCCACTCCAGAAATGTACATTACTTCCCATTTTCTGTGTGCAGACGGTTAAAACACTTCGCCTTAACAGTTGGTCACACTCCAAAGCCGCACCCTTGCTTACAAATTGTTTTATTTAAGTCATTCTGAATGCATCAACACATAATACAATAAAGTTTATATCAAAGTTAACGAGAACATTTTTTTATCTATACTAATATTATAAAGCTGAAGAGTTTGTTTGTTTGTTTGTTTGAACGCGCTAATATCGGGATCTACTGGTCCGATTTGAAAAATTCTTTCGGTGTTAGATAGCCCATTTATCGAGGAAGGTTATAGGCTATATATCATCATGCTACGACCAACAGGGGTGGAGCCACGGGGGTGAAACCACGCGGAGCAGCTAGTAAATAATAAAAAGCTATTGTAACTTTGTAGATCAATGTTTGAAAAGTACTTCATACTTCAAGTACCTACCTATTAATAGTACAGGGTTTATACTAGTTTTACTAATTACCTACATAGTAGTATACGGTAGTTCCTCCTTGGTACACCGTACAGTGGATGACGCGTGAGCGTAGAACCGAGGGGTCCTTGGTTCGATTCCCAGTGGAGACGAAGAAGAAAAAATGTATCGGTCTGGCAGGACACAGAACATTTTTAACCAACTTTTAAATAAATTGTTTGATAAACACGCTCCAATAAAGAAAATTAAGATTAATTCATCGCCGCGTCCTTGGGTCACGAATACGGTAAGGACCATGATGTTACTACGAGACAAAGCACTAATAAGAGCGCGAAAAACTAAGAACGACGCACACTATCGCTTTTATCAAGACTTACGTAATTCGGTCATTAGTGCTTTGAGACGAGAAAAAACGGCATTCTTTACCGAGTATGTAAATAATAACAAATGCAACCCGAAAGCAATGTGGAATTTTTTACGTCAAATTTCGATTACTGGCAAAAATAGGGATACAGATAGTTTACCGCACCATTTAAACGACGCTAATGCTATTAATAAATTCTTCCTCGATGTACCCGGGCAAACAATGATAGATAAAAATCTAATTAATTTCTATAACAATAATAATTTCGGCATTAGTAATCAATTTAATATAGAGCCATGTACAATCGATTTAGTCAAAAAAATAATATCAGGTATACAAACGAACGCGGCTGGCCAAGATACAATTAATATTGATATGTTAAGGATGACTTTATCTGTAACTCTACCAATTATAACGCGGATGGTTAACACATCCATATCTACCCGAACATTTCCGGATGCTTGGAAAACTGCTAAAATAAAGCCTTTGCCAAAAAAACCAATTGTGGAGGAACTGAATGATTTACGGGCCGTCAGTATACTACCTGTTTTATCAAAAATTATTGAGCGAGTAGTTTGTAATCAATTAGTAAAATTTTTAGACAGTGAAAAAATCCTGCCAAATGTTCAATCTGGTTTTCGAGCGAAGCATGGCACAGCTACAGCTTTAGCACACGTAACTGATGATGTCATATCAGACAGTGATAATGGGATGGGTAGTATTATGATTTTATTGGACTTCACTCGTGCGTTTGACTCCATCGATAAGGAACTTTTGCTAGCCAAATTAAAGTACTACGGTGCTAGTCCAAATGCTAGTGGCTGGTTCAGATCCTATCTATCCGATAGAAAACAGTTTGTTGTCACCGAAAATGAAGGAAGCTTAAATTATTCAAGAACTGAGCCAACTCCGCGTGGTTGTCCTCAGGGCTCAATACTCAGTCCGGTTTTATTCACACTGTACACTACTGACCTGATAAAACACATAAAACACGGTAAAGTACACTTGTATGCCGATGACACGCAGATATATTATACTATAGATCCCAAACATTCAATAATCACAGAGCGTCAAATTAACGAAGATTTAGAACGGGTGTCATTATGGGCTAAACAGAATGCTTTGGTACTTAATGGATGCAAATCCAAATACATTGTATTAGGTACAAAAAATCAAATAAAGAAAATAAAAAATCTTAATTTGGAAATAAAGATCGATAATAAACAGTTAGTTGAAGTGGATAGGGCTAAGAATCTCGGCATAGTGTTGGATGGACAGCTTAAATATGACGATCATATAAATCTCACTATCAGAAATGCCTTTTACAGATTGAAAGTCTTGTATGGTCTTAGGCAAGATCTATCAGAGCGGTCCAGAATAATGCTTACAGAGTCATTGGTTCTGTCCCACTTTAACTACTGCGATACTGTATATGGTCCCCGCTTGTACGCTAAAACTGAGCGAGCAATTCAGCGTGTACAGAATGCGTGCGCTCGTTTCTGCTTCGGTATACCAAAGCGTGCACATATCACACCTTACCTAAATAGCCGAAGGATCCTAAAGATGGCCGGTCGTAGACAGTTACATCTAGCAGGCCTGGTACATAGATTAGTACACACTGGAGTTCCTGTCTACCTCTATGAAAAATTGAAATGGACCCAGGAGTACCATGGTAAGAATACACGAGGTAGAAGTAGCAATGCATTGGTAATACCGAAGCACCACACGTCGGGTTTTAAGGGTGGTTTCAAGTATTCTGCCTCGAAGATTTGGAATGACCTTCCTCCACCCTTGAAACTTAATATGTCATACATATCGTTCAAGCATAAATACAGAGTGATACTTTTGAACAAACAAATATCAAACTGGACACCCCAATAAAGCAAAACTGTGGATTGCAAATGTATAATATAATAATATATCCTTCCATATATTTATATGATTTTAGTATGTATATAAGTAACGAAGTATATACCTATGTATATATCTGTTTAATTTATTTAATAAAATCATAATATGTAGGTACTTAATTATCTATATAAATCTGTTTTAAATATATATAATATTATTCGTAAGTAATTATTAATAATAACAATGCAAATTATTTTCAGAACTGTAAAGTATGTTTTTTGGTTGGTATTTGTATTTTAATGTAGACTTAGTGAGCCTCGGAAATAAAAACTTACGGGCAGACTGAAAATCAGCGCTGTTCAGGTGTTAAAGCCCGACAGCATGGCTGAGTCTGACCCGATTGCCATGTAAATTCTCTATTTTTTTTTTAGTAATGTAAGTAGTTGTTAAGTGTGTGTAACTTGTGGCAATAAATATTTTTTCATTTCATTTCATTTCATTTCAGAAGGCTGATCACCTACTTGTCCATAAACAAAATCGATCAGTGAAACAGATGTATAATGCATCTGCCCCTTACCCCACTAGGGGACATGGGACTCCACTTCACTTACTAAATACATTTACTTCAAATTTACCACACAGAATATACTTACATATAAGTATTTCAGCAAGCGAAGCCGCGGGCCACAACATGTACATAACGGTTCAAGATTCAATATAATGGTGTATTGTTCGTTAACAATATTATCAATTTTGCCTGTAGCGAATGATTGTTAAAGGCTTTGTCAGATAGGACGCGTATTTTAGCGCTGCGTAGTAGCGCTACAGCGTCCTGTTTTAACGTCACGCGAGGCTTCGTCAAACAGAACGCATTAGCGCGCGTTAGGACACAGCAATTGATATTATTAAAGCTGCATGTTGTTTACATAATTATTACTTACGAACAAAACAAGGTACAGCGATATTAACTCCGGAGTCGGAAGAATTTTTTACTTAACAGTTTCATTAATTTCTTCTCCGATTTGTGCCCACAATTTTGCCTTCATTGATATATCTTTATAGTTTATATGAACTGTCCTTCGTATTATATAAGCATGGATGTTTTCTAACCAATTCTATCAAATTTTCGGTCATTATGCAGTATTTTATTATTATTTTACGCCTATTAACTCCGACGCTAAAATAAAATTTGTAAAAAAATACAACACCCGACGTTAAAGCGTCCTAACGCCGCGACAGAGCGTTGCGTACTGCTAGCGCCGGCGCTCTGTTTGACGGTATTCTACGATGGTAGTAGAACACATCTTATACCCCAGCCACACTATGCTACTCGTCCTGCTACTCGTGCTGCTCCTCGTCCTGCTCATCGCGCTGCCGCTCGCCTCGATATTGCCGTCTGGCCACACACTGCTCTACTCGCGCGATTAATCGCGACGCTCTTCACTAGGGATGGGTCGTCGACGTATTTTTCATCAACGAGACTAGATAGTTAAATGTCGTTCATCAACTAGTCATTCAACTAGTTAAAATCTTCGACTAGTCCATGTGTAAAATAAATAACTATTATTAAATAAATTCTTAAAACAATAAATTCTAATCTCAATAAAACAATTAATAAATATTTATGCTTTCTTACAAAAATTATACTCCCTAAAAAAAGTATTACTAAAAAACTTATTATCGTTTGTTTTTATAGTTTAAATTCATAACATTGGTCTTGTAAACCAAAAATATTTTTTTTAAAAAACTTCAAAGAATAGAATTTATTCTTATCAATAAGACTGTTTAGCCGTTGAATTCAACTAGTGCATTGGTGGGCGATGGACTAGTCGAATCGTTGAGTGTACATATTATAGACGGTTAATTTAACTAGTCCGTTGATTCCATGACGCCCATCCCTAATTCGCACTCGTATTGCCGGTCCTTTGACTCGCGCGCAAAAGCCGACAGCAGTGAGCAGGACGATGAGCACGACGAGTGGCATGACGAGTAACGTGGCCACACTACGTCCCTGCCTACTTCCCTCGTCACTTCCCATACCACTCGTCGAGTCGTGTGGCTGGGGCATTAGCGTCATATCGCGGCGTCAACTTAACGCTCTGACGCGCGCTAAGTACGCGTCCTGTCTGACAAAGCCTTTATTGTTTTAACTAGGTATGGTAGGTATTATAATGTCTGTGGTTTTAACTATAACGTCTACTCTATGGTACAGTGGTTAGTTATAAGGTTCAATTAAAAGATTTAAACATACATAGGGACATAGGGACAGAGAAAGCAACTTTGTTTTATACTGTGTAAAATGCATACATTTTCAATACATTAAAAGTTAAAACAAGGCTTATACAAGATGAATGTTAAAGATTATCTTATTGAACATAATTTTACTTAGTTCGTGTTTAAATAATTATATTATTAACATTGCAATATAGATACTAGAAGAGCTTTTATGCAATTTGGCATTCTATACTCCTTATCTATAATATAAACTATACCTATTTATAAACTACCTATGCCAAATTTTATCTATTATACATATTTTTATCCTTCCATCCGCGCAATTTTCCTAAAATATTAAATTTATAAAGTTTTTGCTTCACGTAATAGTTATAATTCCGGACTGAAATATTTTACATCAACATCAAAAAATAAGAATATGTCATATCCAGTAAACAATTATCTTTGTCTCATAAAAGCATACGACTTTTAACAATACACCATTATAGTGGTATGAACATATCTATACTAATATTATAAAGAGGAAAGGTTTGTATGTATGTATGTATGTATGGTTTTCACGCATAAACTACTGGACCGATTTTGATGAAATTTGGCAGTCAGATAATCTTTAGACCCTGAGAAAGAACATAGGCTACCTTTTATTGCGAAATATGTACCACGGGCGAAGCCGGGGCGGGCCGCTAGTATTACATATTTGTAAACATCATTTTATTTTAACCTTATTTAGCAAAAAATAAACGTACGCCACAAACTCAAATACCACCCACACCACCTTGACTCCTGGCGATCGACAACTGCGCGCTTCAAAAGAAGCTTCTTTCCGCGCACAACGAGTTTATGGAACGAACTTCCTCATGCGGTGTTTCCAAACGGTTACGACTTAGGGACCTTCAAAAAAAGAGCGTACTCCTACCTTAAAGGCCGGCAACGCACTAACAATGTCCCCGGCATTGCTGGTGCCTATGGGCGACGCAG